>WBMZ01019713.1:0-11529 GCA_013400975.1 Atrichornis clamosus | reverse complement strand
CCGCTCCCGCCCCGCCGCCCCTTGTCCCCGCGCCGCCCCTCGCCGCCCCTCGCCCCGGTGCCGGCGCTGAGTCACGGCCGGCACGGCGCTGCCCGAAGCTGCAGGCGTCGTGGAGAGCCCGCTGGCCACCGCCGCCTCAGCGCCATGGGGACGGAGAGCGCCCGCGCCCTGCTGGAGCGCGCCGGCAGGCTCACCCTGCAGACCGGTAACCTGCTCAACTGGGGCTGCCTGCGCAAGAAGTGCCCGGCCACTCCCGGCGAGGAGGTGAGGGGCGGGCCGGGGCTTTCCCTCAGGGTGCCTCGGCGGAAGCTCGTGCGGGGGCGAGGGGCCCGGGCCGGGCCGCGGGCGGAGTGGCGGCTGAGGGAGCGGCGGGTGCCGCTTCCCGGGCCGTCCCAGCGTTGTCCGGAGCGGGATGCGTTGTTCTGGCGGAGCGCGGCGTGGCCCGGTGCCCGCCACGGCGGGGAAAGGCTTTGGCTCCCGAGCGATCCGCTTGCCGGTGCCCTCGGGAGGCGTGAGATGGAAATGGCAAAACAGCGTTTTGCTTGTTTGTTTTCGTGTCTTCAGCCCTGTTAGGAAGTCGGGCCCCCCGTGCCCCCGGAAGCACTTTGCCTTGGGAAGGAGCCTGCCCAGGCTTCTTCTGCTCTTAGGAATGAAGGATTAAAACACAAGTTTAAGTGATGTCTGTAATGGCAAAGGAGATCCGGAGATCCCTGATACTTCTCTAGCAAGATAAAAGTATGAATAGATATGAGCTTGCATTACAGATGATGAAAACTGTGTTTTCTAATCTGAAGATAATTTAATTTCTTGGTAGTGACAGATCTTGGGAAGAGTAGTCATTGCTGTCTTCTTTGAAGTGTAGAGCTGTCATTCTTTGTTAAAAAGTTGAAAAGAACTTTTTAATCACCACTTTAAAAGTATTAATCTTTAGCAGTATGTGTCAACACTTAGAACAGTTCTCATAAAATGTCTGGAGATCCTGTGGCCGTGAACTTCAGAACCACCACATTGCTGTCTCGTCATGACCCAGTAATCTCAGAATGGTCACTTAATAATGAGAAGAACTATGGGTTTGGCTGATCATTGCTATGTAGTGACACTGTTGATAACCTAGAAGTTGGCTGATTGCATATTAATCGTGCACAAATGGTGAGAAGGGTGTCTGGGAGGATGATGTAACAAGATGGAAGAATTCATCATACTCTTATTTAGTTGTCATGTGGTAATAACTTCTATATTTGGCCTGGTTGCTTATTGAACAGTGTGTGATCTGTGTGAAATAGGGTTGGATTCTGTAACAAAGACATAGCTGTTTTGTTATGGGCACCCTTGAGTGAGTAGTTTCTGGAGGGGTCTTAAGTAAAGAGTGGCCACTGTGCATAACTAATCAGTTAAGATACTTAAATTCACTTGTTTACAGAGAATTCTGCCTGCTTTCTAGAGTTGCTGGATTTATAAAAGCAACTAAGTGGTATTAATTACCAGAAATAAATTAGCTTTTCACTCTTCTATTTGGTGGAGTTAGTGTGTGTTTAGTTCTCAGTGGCAGAATGTAAGCTAAAATTTTGCAAACTATGAACCCCAGTGTTAGGGGATGCAGCTGTGTTGGGAAGAGCTGGTCAAAGCAGCTGAATACACTGCAGTTTCCACATGGCCTGAGGGGAAGGGGGCGGTGTGCTTTGGAGTCAGAGGCTTGAGCATAGTAACTGCAGTAGAAATAGGAGCTGTGGTGGTTGCAATGCAGCAATACATAGAAATTTAGCACTGTCTCACTTGCCATCAGAAAGAAAAAGATAATATTATAAAATGCATCAAAATAGGATAAAGATTTATTTTATTAAAGAGTTATTTTGCTTGGCTATTTACAGACAGAGTCAATTCTTGCCTTTTGAGTCAGGGGGGTTTTATGCTATTATAAATGATGGAAATAGTATTTGTGCTCACAGAGTGTTATTCCTGTATTGTGTCTGTGATAGTGGGCAGAGATGTTGACTTCTAGTTTGCACGTGGCATTATGAGCTCTCTGAACTAATGTTAGGTGTCATAGGAAATTGCTGTTCAATGATACACAAAGTAGGTATGCACATAGTTTTAAAATACATTGTTGAAAGTGAAATAAAGCAGCAGCTTGTGGAAGTGCTCCTAACTGTGGCAGATGGCAGTCAGACAGTACCTGTACTTAACTCCTGGGATGGATCAGAGGGAAGCTGGAGCATCGGTACAGCTGTGGCACTGGTACTGTATAAAATGAATTAGCTGATTTAATAGTTATGTCTTACTATGTTCAAGAAAATCCACGATCAGAATCTTGGTTGACTTTATTTTGCATCTGTGGACGAAGGAAAAATGCAAGTGTGGGGTAGGATCTGTAGGTTCCCCCTACAGTAATGAAGGCCTTAAAAGCATTAGTGGTTTGGCATAGTGGAGTCGGCAGGCAGTAAATGACAAGGGTTGGATGCATCTTGAAAAGAGAAGTAATTAATCTAGTGAGTATTTAGTGATTGATTGTAAAGTCTCATTTCTACAATGTCACAGCACTTATGTTCTTATCTATTTGTAACTTAAGAATCTCTGCACAAAAAAAACCAAAACCAAAAAACCCCAAACCATCCCATGTCCTAGTTCTTGTTTGCGTAGCATTGTTCTTTCCTCGAAAGATGGCATTGCTCTGAGAAATAAATGAAGTACAATACTTGTATTACTGCTAAAACGCTTTAAAAGAGGAGAGAAAAATACGTAAGTAAGCTAGTTTGAACAAGTTTCAGATAGAAGATATGAAGGAAGAATCTTCTGTGGAATGGTGTCATTAGTTCACCTGTGCAGCCTGTCCTACATGCCTGTTTACTGTTGTATTTCTGTGCAGCTGTAACATACTCACACTTCAACATGAAAAAATGTTTTGTAGGTGCGGGACTGCATTCAGAAAACACTGACTGAATGGAGCTCAAAGATTGGACAAGACCTAAATCAGGTAGGAGAGGTGTTATGCATGTTACCCATGTTACATGTGAAAACAGAGCAATAGGTAGTCAGTTACACTTCTAAAATACGTATTAATCTATTGAATTTCTGTTAAAGTATCTGTACCTCCACATACCTTAAAGGAATACTTCTTAACTCCCCTTTCTACCTTAATGTTTAGTGAATTCGGAGAGGTTAAGAAATACCAAAGTAAAGAGAGAATCCTGTTGATGGTAGATAAGACAGTTCTTAGCAAAATAAAAGTCCTGATCTGTAAGATTTGAAATCAATTGTGGGGGCAAGTAAAAAAAAAGTATATCTGTGTGCCTTAGAAGTTTGCTAGCATGTTTGTTAGAACTCAGTGGAGAATTCTCGAAACTATGGAGATCACAGACAGTGGAAGACGATCCCACTTGGAGGGGAACTTGGAAGCACAGCGTCTGTTGTCTCACAAATATTTCTGAAGAAGTGGCATTTTTTCCCCTAAGAGCTAAAGGCTTCCACATAAGTCTCAAAGCCACAGACATGAGCATCTGACATGAAGATCTTGGTGTATTTGCCTGCTTCTCTTTCACTTTTGCTTCTGAAATGCAACAAAACAGTAATAGGTTCCCACTAAATACCTTATTTGCTCTGTGAAATATCAGCATGTTTCAAGAAAAAAAAAAGGTACCCAAAACCAAAGTCAGAACAAAAAGAAGCCTAAAAAAACTTTCCTGATTATTTCTGTGGGTTTTGTTATTGGTTCTTGTGTAATGGTGGCATCAGCTGCACATTGCTACCTTCCAGACTGAAGTGTGTGAGGCAGTTGAATGATTTGTGGAAGAACTAGTGATTGCTCAAGAAGACAACGTAAATACTTGTCTCTGTAAAACGTAGTAATCCATTTAAAGTAAATTATTTAGTATAAGCTAGGTTTTACTGTCAGAACACGTTACCTGTGTAATTTCTTATTCTGTCATGAATTATATTGATCTCCACTAATCTAAAAAAAATTAGGTTTTGTTTAACATGTTGACTGTATGGAGTAACTCAAAGGCTCACTTAAGAATCTTTTTGTAGCAAAAATTAGCAAAGAGTTTTCAGTTGGGGCAGAGTTGTGTGTGCAGGTATAATACAAAGTCTCATGTAGGTAAAGACTTAAAAAAATCGCCTCGTGCCCGCTGTCATGAGATGTCAGCCTAATCTTAAATGAGGTCAAAAGGTGAGATAATTACTGTCTTAAATCAGTATTTTACAGCATTTTCACTGTAGGTTTTTAATAACCTTCACTGAAATTGCAAAATACTTTTATGCAAAGATGTTCCCATACAGCATTCAAACTTCCTAATTCTGATGGGGTTCTTTTCAGCTGGTCACAAGGCTTTTTAAAAATAAGGTTGTTTGAATTGGCACAGCCGTCTTTTCACATCATAAAAACAGAACTACTAGAACTACTAAATTTTATTCCAATAATTTGAGTCAGTAATTTGTATTTTTTGTATTAGGGTCATATAGGACCTTTCATATATCTTCATTTTTCTGACCTCCCCTCAGAGATCAAGAAGCCTTGGGTTACTTTCTTTCTGTCTTTGCATTTTTTTACTATTTTTATTTCTAACTGCTGTAAGGCACTCTTTTTTTCCCCCCCTCTTTGTTTTGGTTTGGTTTGGTTTTTTTGTTTTAATTACCTAAAAACATTCTTCAGGAGCTTACTGTCTCCTCTTGACAAGTTGCTCCTAAGTCTCATGTTCTTACTACAGGAAACACTGGAGGTTCTGGAATGTACTGTAGCTCAAGCTATAGAAAAAATAAATCCTGAAGAAAGGGATGAGTTGAAAGTATCAGGTAAGAACAGAGTCAAAAGTCCAGTGGCATGGAAAGGTTTCATATGCAGTATTAATAGGATATTCGTGGATGTGTGGTTTTTTTGCTCTGCTTTGTAATTGCAGAATCAGATGACACCAGTGCACACTGTTGTACAGGGTAATCTAGACATTGGCTAAGAAAGTCTTGAATTAATATTTCAGATTTTAAAGCAGCTCAGCATTTTTCTAGTTTAACTTACGTCACCTCAAGATATTTGAAATGTATTTTGTGAGTCTTTTACTTTTTTGAAGCAAAATATTACAGATAATACTGGAATTAAGAAATAGCATTGGAAGCACATTTATTTGCATAATTTTTCCAGGTTGAATATGATGAACTTGAAGGAGGCAGTCCAAACTAACACTAGTACATTTTGAGTCTCAGTAAGTTGTGAAGAAGTCTGTTTGTACTATTACATTTGGGGTTTATACACAGGTTGTTATGGTTATTGCTTAGTGTCTTGATGTTTTACAGCTTATTACATCATCTAGCCAGATGATTTCTTGTTCTGAGACTGCACAACACTGACATTTAAGAGAACAGTGTTTTTATTGGGCAGTCACCTTTCAGAAAGTTGGTTTTTTTGCAAACTTTTAAGTAATTGTGTATATGCTAAAAATCTTTTATTCAAAAACTCATTAATAGTATGTATAGCAAAAGTCAATGGCTACATATTAGTAATACCTGGCTTGTTTAGTTACTGATTCCAGTTTCTTTGAAAATAGCAAAGCTCTTCATCGTTGGATCAAACTCTTCATCAATCAGAGATGCAGTTGACCTGGGTAAGTGTGAAACTCAAACTTGTAGTCAGATTTCTTTTTTACTCTAGAACTTAGAAAACATTCTAATTTTATTTCTAAGAGGTGTATTTATTTACTGTCACAAGTATATCCTATTTTCCTATTAAGAGAGACTTAGCTAATCAAGTCTATTTGCACATTAGTTCAGTCAGTAAACTTATTAAATGGATCACTGTGACCTTGGATCCACAAACTCAAATCTGATTCCTTGCTCCAAGGAGGAGCAAGTTTTTATTCTTTCACACAAAACATGTTAAAAAGTGAATAGCACGTGATGTTTTAATAGCAATGATACAGTAGTTCTTGCCAGTTCTTGTTAGTTGCCAGTTATATTTAACATGATGAATTTTGTTACTAACTGTGCAGTCTTTCAGAGATTATCTAGGAAATAAAATAGTGCTGCAAGTAGCTGATGAAAAGTTAAGTTTTACTGAAAGTACCATACAATGTCTCCACTGATACATAAATTTGTGTTGGCCTAATGTAGCAGTAATTGTGAGCAGCAGTTTGGAAAATTGTTGGACTTAAGGGCTGACCAAAGAAGAAAGGGTCAGATATCATTATTTTCTGCTGATACCCCAGTTAATAACCTCTTTATTGTAAGTTGTAGTACCATTTGTTAAACGTACATTAGTGGAGTCCTCCTCCAGAAGAAAATAATTTATTTAGCTGCTTAGTTCTATTCCTTTTGCTGTGCTGAAGAGGCCTCATGACTTGCATTTTTCCTACAGCTCAGTGATACTCCAAGACTTGCACTTTTCTCTGGCAAATTAAATCTCCCTATTTGATGTGCTTTTAGTCTAACTCCTCACATATACAAAGTAGTTTTCGTAACCCATACCCCGTACCTATAGTTCAGAGTGAAAGTTACAAATTTTGGAAGAAATTGAGAGTGAAGGAATAGTGAATTGTATGTCATGACTCTTCAGAGAAGAATATAGTTTTAACATTAAAAAGGAAGAAAAAGCTTCATACTTTTGTTAATTTTCTGTTGGTCTGGGGTTTTGCTTTTTTCTTTCCTAAGACCTACAATTGAAACTTGGTCTTCAGCTGTAGGTTTGATTCTTTGCTAAAACGGTTGTGTTATTTTTCTTGACTGCTGATACAGAGTTTCAAATTGTGAATGGGAAGCTAGCAGAGTGAAGCATGGGGTGTGGTTTTGCTAAATTTGAAGAGTCATGCTGTTTATGTTCCTATCTGACAAAAGATTTTGCAGTGTCTGTTCTTTTTCCTCAGCGTGTTCTGCCCTCGGAGTTGCTCAGTTAGACTCAGTCATTATTGCCCCACCTCCTGTTGAAGATGGAACTAACCTCTCCTTGGAATATTTGCAACCTTATTGGAAAGAATTAGAAAATCTTGTTCAAAACACAAAGATTGTTGCCATAGGTACCTCCGACCTAGATAAAACACTGTTAGAGCAGCTGTATATGTGGGCACAGGTGAGAACAAACTTCCTACTCATAGCATTTCTTAGATCAGAGTAACCGCTTGCTTTGTTGGCTGACACATTGGTATAAACTTCTCTCATAAATGGTTTTACATACAAATATTAATTAGCCCTGTTGTATATACTAAGTTCATTAGTATTTTTTTCTTATAAAAGTATTTTGTTGCTTTCAGGTGAAACCAGGTAGTAATCAGGTGAACCTAGCTTCCTGTTGTGTGATGCCACCTGATCTCACAGCATTTGCAAAAGAATTTGACATACAGCTGTTAACTCACAATGACCCAAAAGGTAAGACTTTGCCAGTTAAGTTAACAGAAGACTTCTAAATGCATTTATTCGATACAAAGTTGGGAATAGTCTTTCTCTGAACTTCAGAGTTTGTTACATTTGAATCCTGAACCAAGAATTCTAAAATATTTCTATTAAGTTCTTGCTGTTGCTTCAAGAAAGAGCGGGCGGGGGAGAAGGCAATCTTGCAGCCTTGGATAATTTCTTGAAATACTTTTAATCAGAGAAAATAAAGTAAATAGAAAAACAACCTACTGAGAAATTTGTACTATGTTAAAGAAATCGTATATTTCCACAAAACATAGAATGAAATGTATTGCTGAAGGCCAGTAAATGACAAATGAAAGTGTGCTTGTCCAGAACTTGTGAAGATTACATAGAAATGTTGATGGTCGGTTGATTTTTTACTATTTTGGTAATATTAGATGTGTAAAATTAGTATGCTTTAAATAGGATTCTTTCAAAGTCTTAACTTCTTAAAATAACATTATTACAAAAAGAGTTGTTGTAAATTCTTCACTTTTTTTATGCAGTGATTCATTTCCTACGTGATTGAAGAAATGGGAGGCTTTCCTTTGAGTTGTAGAACTGAGTTACCAGCTCCCTAGAATATTCTGAGATATTATATTAGTTTCTCTCAAACATCATCTAATCTTCTTCGCTCCAAGAACAGTTTAAATACCTTGTTGGAATTACAAGAAGTCTTAAACAATATTTAGTTAATTCCCTCCCTACATTCTTGCTTAAGACTAATTATTTATGATGAGCATGCTTTTCCTTCCTTCTCCTTTCTTTCCACTCAGCCCCACTTCATTACTTATGAACAATGTGCTTCATAGTATCACTGTTAGAACTAATGAATTCCTCGGTGCCTGAGCATGATTTAGCACTGCTCTGGCGGTATGCAAGGTGAATTTCCATTCAATCTGACAATTTCCATGTCCGGTGAAGTCCAAATTGCAACTTGCTGTTTAATAAATAGCCTCCACTGAAAGTCATGAAATGAAGGAGAAGATAACTTGATAGAAAACAGGGCAAGTCATGATTCCATTATGTGTTGTTTGCTAAGCCTAACCTTTCTCTAATGGTCAGCTGGAGAGTATTGAGGGTATCTTTTGGGAGCACTCCTCATCAAAGAGATGGTTCTCTTGACTAACATTCCAGAGAAAACTAGGAGGATTTGTACTTGCCTTCCTTTCCTGCTTTGTGATATTTAAGCCCATTTTTCTGAATGCTTTCTGGACTTGTTATTATGAGCCCAGCTATGGGAGATGCTGTAAATGTTGAGCTTCCAGTGACTGCAGAGCTAACTCTGAATGCTCAGTACTTTGCTGATTGCAGCCTTATGCTTTACTCACCACTTATATTTAATTTTCATTTTCTCCTGCTCTACTGATCAACTCCATTTGATATTCCAGAGTCTCAGTTAATTAATTTTGTGAGAAATACTCAGTGTTGCAAAAAAAGTGTCCTGGAGATTTATCTTGTAATATTCAGCTGCTTTTATCCTACATGCATTCTGGAAGAGTGGATCTGTGGGCTATGTGGTACCACTTAAGATCTTTGACTGTAGGAAAAGGCTTCTCTTAGTAAGTGTTGCTTTTTGCAGCTGTTTACATGACATTATTTTAAGCACGAATATCCCTTTTTAACTTCAGAATTACTTTGTGAAGCAAGTTTCCAAGAAGTTCTCCAGGAAAGCATCCAGAACGTGAAAGCAAACGAGTGGATTCCTTTATGGCTTCTGCGGTATTCGGTCATTGTTAAAAGCAGAGGAATTATCAAGTCCAAAGGCTATATCATGCAAGCTAAAAGAAATGCATCTTAAAACACCTTATTTTTTTTCTTTTGTAATGGCTAACTGTTTAAATTTCTTTGGGATGGGGGAACATGACATTTTTTCATAGAAAGACTTCTACAGCATTTATAACAAACTACCAAAAGTTGTAATTATTCAATGTGATATCAGCAGAAGTGTCTGTAGTGTTCTAACACTATTTTTCTTTCTTAACCTATTGATGAGTTCATTTAAAATATGAAATGTTTTGGGGCTTTTTTAATTGAAGTTATCTATAGAGTAACAGTTCAAAATATTTTTCTTTTTATGACCAGTTCACTGTAAAAGTTATCATTATATTTTAGCTGCCTTTATGTAGTATAGAGAAACATATATTTTTGTTTTTTAAAAAAACCAAATTTCTCTTAAATAATACTTATCTGGTAGGTACACATTTCAAGCATTCAAGGACTAGTTTTTATAGAAAATTGTCATCTTTTATGAAAAACCACCCAAAAAAAATTAAGTTGGTATTTGATTACTTGATATGTATATATAGGCAAGTTAGCTGTTTAATTTGTGGGGATGGAAAAATTGGTTTATTTTTAATAGAGCATTAAAGATCCCTATGATATAGAAGAAAATGCATCTTCCAAATTTCTGACTGTTACTTGAATTCCTTCTGGCTTCTTTGTGCCTCAATATGCTTTGTTTAGTGTTTGCACAAGTGTGATGGCTTTTTTACTGTTTGAAATAGAAAATGTATTAATTGTGAATGTTTAAAATAAGATTTGAAAACAAGTGATGAAGAAATCTGTTAATCAAAAACTGAATTGTGCCTGTCTCCTTATCAGCTGTGGCTTGGATTTTTGATACTTGTGAACTACGCAATCAATTGACCAAGTAGAATAGACAGTAAATGTTGATGCTGTTCACTAAAATTAATTACTTTTCTTGCAGTTGCGTGGGAAACTTATTGCTTGAGTGCCACTCATAAATGATGAAGCAAGGGTTATCTTGAAGTTAGGTGTCTTTCTGATTGGAAGTAGTTGAGCGTGCTGGCTTTTTAATCCCAGAGAGATTGCTGCAGCTAAGGCAAGGCTTTTGGTTTAATGTAGTCTATCAAAAAGGCCTTTTCCTTTCCTTGGCCTTTAAATCAGAGTAGATAGCTAAAGTTCAACTTGTAGTTTAGCAGGAACTTTGATGCTGAGTGTCTAAAATAATAAATTTCATTCCGATTTCAGACGGGGGCATGGCCTCATCCTGGTAGTACTTCCTAACTTTGTTGTACATATTTTGAGGTTTTGGACTGTAAGGGAATGAATTTTCACCAACATCTTTCAAATTCTATCATATAGGCAGCAAGTGGAATTTGAATGCCTGTAGGTAGTGTCTAGAGTGTCAGCTTCCTATAATCCATTCCACTAAGTTAAACAATGAAAGTTTTTCAAGGTACGTTAGTCCTCAAATATCTTACTTGTAGGTGACAAATAGCAGGAAATTTTACTGTCTTCTTCAGTTCTTTTGATAAATGAGAGAAACAGGGAATTGGAACTAGTAATGCATCAATAAACGTTTGACTTTCTCTTAATTCAAATGTAGTAGGTTTTTTTAAATGTTGGGCCAGTGTGTATCAGAGCTCAAAATTACATGAGTTTAATTTTAAACCTCCCTACCAGTCGTGTTGTGTGATGATTAACCACTACCTGTAATTTCTGTCTGTATTTGGCTGATGGCAGTCTGTATCGTATTAGACTTGTGTATGTGCTCAGATTTTTATATTGAAATGCTACAAAACAGGAAATGTGCTAAACCAATGTAAAGGCTGCTCTAATAGGATAAAGATTTATTTCCTTTTTGTAAACTGTTAACTGTTTGCTTGCTGTAGAAAAGTACCTTTTAAGACATGGTATTTTTAGAGTCACCAATAGCGTCACACTTTCTCCATTATCACATTATCCCATTCGTTTTGCGTCAAGGTGGGAGAGATGAGGTTTCATTCCATAAGAAACCTGAAAAGTTTAACTAAAATTTGAAATTCTCGTAGGCTTTTAGTCTGTGCTTCTCATCTCAGTAGCATTCTCATTTCAGTACAGCATTTCACACTGGCAAAAACAGTAGTTGACACGTTTTCAAGTGCCTGCACGCCGCGATTCCATCACGTAATGGCCCCCGTGCCCTGGCGGCGCTCCCCGCAGCCCGCCGGGCCCGGAACCGCATTCCCGGCGCGGGGCGGAGCGCGGCGCCCGGAAGGGCGGGCGGCAGGAAGGAGGGAAGGGGGGAAGGAAGGGGCGGCTGCGGCGCGGCGGCAACATGGTGAACACCAGGCTGGCGGCGGCGCGGCGCCGGGAGCAGGGGGCGCGGGCCCGGGCAAGCGGCGGCAGCCCCCCCGGTCCCGGTCCCGGTCC
>WBMZ01019699.1:0-66755 GCA_013400975.1 Atrichornis clamosus | reverse complement strand
AAAGACTGGCCAGGGTGATTAAATGTTCTTTTGTATCTTGATTGTCTGGCATTTGCATATGACTGCACTCGCCCCTGCCAGTTGTCTCCCTGGTAACCACCGAAAAAAGAAGAAAAAAACCAAAAAATTCATTAAGAAACACAAACCCACCACAGTTTGCCTTTCAAGACTTGTAGGTAGGAGGATTTTTGATTTGGCCTGGAAGTTGTCTTGCTAATAATGAATATGAGACATGGCCTGCATGAGAATAAGGGAGTGCAGAAGAGCTGACCTCTGCTTTATGACAGAGCTAAGAGGGACAACAGGTGGTCACAGACTAACTTATTAAGAAAAAAATTGAAGACAAGCATGGGATGGGAGAACTTAACATAGAATGAAGGGAAGACGAGAGACATCCTCAAGGACATGAAGTAACAGATCATGGGAAGACAAGCAATTTCTTACTTTTTATTGTTTGACTCCAGAGAGAATATTACTTATTGTTTATTTGTGGGACTGTTGATAAAGACATGGCTGGAAATGACAAGACACTAATTTCACCCCCTAGAAAGAAAAGATTTAATCATTGCACGCATTCACATTTCATGCAAAACAGGAATTGTTCTTCTGATGCCCACTCGAGGGAATTTGGCAGTCAGAAGCACAGGGGACTGGGTCGCCTATTACTCTGAAACAGGTCATGAGGTTGCACTGCAAAATAGCCACAGAAATGTTAATTCTCAAGTGTGTGGTGTCCTGTGGAAAGAGCAAGTGGGAAACGATGATACATGAGCAGCTTTGATCAAACATCAGCATATGCTGTGAATACCAACAGATTAGGCAGATCTCTTTACTCCTTAGGGAAGTTCTCACTAAGATCACATGAGAGATCTCTCTGTTATGCAAAAACAACACTGCAGAAATTTGTGAAGTGTTCAATAAGTAGAGTAAGCGTAGGAACTTTGTAAGTGACTGTGTCACTTTGATGGATAGAGTACAGTAGGTTATACTCAATAAATCCTCGCGATCTGTCTGTGCATTGTCATTCAAAGGAATTATTATTCCTGACTAAATAGCTACTGAAAGTCAAAAAGTCCTGAGTTACTGGGCTGTAATACAAGTCAGTGTAGAGGTAGAGAATTAGCACATTCTTGGACCCTCACAGGAATGGACTTGGGTCAGGTGCAATGGAAGTGCTCTCCCTGTATGTGGGGTCCAGAGAGAGCTCGATGGCTGTGAGTTATATCTAATTTCCAGGACTTCTTAAGGTCCACACACTAGCTTGTGGACCAATGTGTAGTCACTTTAGCATGTGTGAAGGGAAGAGGGAAAAAACAAAGAGGAATGACATTTTTTGTAAAAATGGATGGAAAATGCTATGGCATTAAAGCAGACCCCAGTTCAAATTAGTAAAATTCCCTTGACTTTCACTGTATTAAAACGATTTAAAGACTTTGAAGAACTGCTGGGGAGTTCTTTAGCAGGTGAGAAGAGGTAGGAGGATAACAAGGCAAATGTGTAAGTGGAACTGAACTTCTTTAAATGGGTGATGTCTGAGAACAAAGCTAATTTTATTCAACTTTTGATCAACTTATTGGGAGTCATATATGATCTCATTTAAACTTAATCATTAGATTCCATACCTCATCTGTGCCCATGGACATGACTAGGATAGAAATAGGCTTACTCATTTTCTAATTACTTTCACTGGACCATGGGTGGAAAGCAAGCATGATGGATGTGGGTGCAATATTCCAGGGCCAGAACAGGGTATTTGTTGATCATGTCCCTGTATAATGTCACATCACATAAAAGCATACAGTATTGAAACATCTAGCCACCTAATTTCCTGGAATCAGTAGTAATTAAAAAGCAAATTTGAGTGGGGAGCAGCTGAAGAATTTCCAGCTATTTCTGCGATCATGACTGCTTGCAGTAAAGGACAGATGAGTAAATGTTGTTTCTGAATTGGCAAAGATTAATTGTACAGCTTCAAGGCTGCTGAGAAAATGAAATTTGCCTTTTTCTTTTTTAAACAAAGATGTGTTTATTTGTCTTCCTGCTACACAATAGCCTTAATAGGTACAATACAGCAATAGGGCTGCTGGATCAGGTCCAAAAAACCCTGCAATGACCAGGTGCTATAAGGGGAATGTCAGAGTTTGACAATTTAATTTACTGAATTATTCTCCTTGCACCTTTTCCCAATGTCCATAGGCAGTGCACCTGAAAAATGCCCACATTTATATTGCCATCAGCATAAATTGGGGAAGGAGGACTTGACTGAGGGGAGGCTGAGTTCCTGCCTTCAATGCTGGCATGTGGGTTTGGGGAAGGGTGGCATGGAAGCCCTGCGTTACATGTAATATACAGACATTGTGGAAGGTGCCTACTCTAAAATGTGTGCATTTCTGGCATCACCACCTGCTTCAGTTGAAGCTAAATCTATGTGGAAAAGTATTACCCACCTCTTAATATTTTCTACCCTGCTGAGGTGAGCAGTGATGGATAATATGAATTAGAATAGCTGTTTAACCTGGATCTTTGTCTGTGGCTCTGCGGAACTGGATGTGTTGTCTTCCTTAATCTGCTTCACTTTATTTTTAGGTTGTGACTGTGAAAAAGCTAGCGGTTTGCTCGAGTCAATTTTTAAGAAAAGCCAGTGACAGAGTAAGAATTTCTGCCAATCTTCTTAACTTGCACTGAAAGCCTACAGTTTCTCAGGTTGCAAGAGCACAATATTGAGGAAAAAAAAATGGCAGCCATCAAAGCATGCTCTGAATAGAAATATTCTGTTAGCTTTTGTGACTCTTTGTTTCACACAGATTTGGAAGGCATGACTTTGGCATAGTCCTACACTTTGTCAATATAACCCACTCTCTTCCCCCTCAGTCACTTGTCTCAGTCACTGATTTTGTGAAAAGTATCTTTCTTTTGGTGGGTCTCTTGGCATGGTTCTTCCCCTGGTACTGCTATTTGTTGCTCCTTATTGCTGAAGAGGTGTAGAACTGACATGACCAACCATCACAATTGGGCTTCTTCATGGAGAAGTACCTTCCTTCTAGATTTAACAGGCAGATGAAAGAAATTGGAGGGGAATGCAGCCCTGAACTTTTGGTAGCTTTGTTCTTAAAAAGGGTGAGGTAGGGCTCTAAATTTCTTTACTGAAAAACTGTATAGCCCGCTTCAGAAGGACGGAATTGCGCTGGGCCTATGACCATGGAAAACTTGCTCCGGGAAAACAAGTTTCTTATAGTTTCAAAAGTACTTTTTTTACCTTCTTGCTTTACTAGGAGTTTGTGTAGGTGTGATGTGAACTGTAAGCAAAGGATGGTGCTGCTGTGCCCCTAAACATGCCCTATGTTTAGGTACTTGTTGCAGGATTGGCATGCAGTACGTGTTGAGGGTCAGAAAACAGGAGCCTGTGTATGAGAAGTAACAGCTCTTCAGTAGGATGTGACAGAGTGGGGCCAGGTGTTGCCTGCTCTTACAGGCAAACCTTCCCTGGATTCCGTGTAGGTTGAGAAGCATGGCTGGTGTTGGGAGTTGGCCTTGGCTAGCAATGAGGCGGCAGTGGTCCTTGGCCATGGTGATTTAGAGTAGCAGCACATGGCACAGGGCTCTGTGCTGTGAGAGTTCCTGCACAGTGGATGTGCTGGTTTTGGAAAAACTTGCTTGGTAGCTCCGGACTTGCTTCTCAAGTTGCTATGGCTTCTGCAAGAATTTGCCCGCAGTGTGCACAGGCTTCGCTCTCAAAACATAAAAAATTGGCTGTCGTTTTACTTGATTCCAATTGTTTTCGATGCTGTGGAAATGAGATGCTTAGAAATAAATAAGCTCGCCGTTAACACTGTTTTTTATTTGGTTTTAATGGCTTGTACTAATTAACTGGGTCCTGTCTAGTTTCACTTGAGTGGGAGTGACACGGGCACAAAGATCACAGGATGGCATTTACATTAGTCTGTTTCATTAAACAGGAAAAGATTCCGTTTAGCAAGAGACACCTCCAAGGAAAACAATACCAGAGGGAACAAAACTATTTCTGTGCTTGAAGAGAACAGGGCTTCAATACAGTAGTCTAATTAAGATGGTTATCTGCTGGTAAACAAACATAGCTGATTCCTGTACAGTGGACAGGGGAATTTAAGGAGAAAATTTATCGATTGAGTCTGGAAAAAGAGTTACAGCTCAACAATGCATCAGATAAATGCATATGCTTTCTCTGTCTCATTCTTTCACATTGAACAGATCTGATGGTGTTGGGGAAGCTTTTTTTTTCTCATTTGTGTATTTTTTTTCCCATAAGGCTTTTCTGTGTAAGACTGCAGCAATGGATTGGCAACATGGCTCAATCAATTCAGCTCCTCTGTGAAACACTTTGGTTTAATTCCTTATTCTTGGATTCTGTCAGCTCTAAAAACACACTGTTGCTGCCACCTTAGTTGAAATTTCTCTGCAAATCCTGCTGTATGAGTAAAGACTTGTGCAGATGGTGGCAGTGCTGATCAAAATGACACTAAAGAGTTGTTTTCTCTTTTTTACAGCCAAGCAAGAGCATTTCTAACAAGAAGTGGGCAGCTATTATGATTTTGGTGGCTTTTATCACTGCTCTTTTAAAAAGTATAAAAGCCCTTTGGCTGCTTCTTTCACTTGTCTAATTTGAAAAAGTAAGACATAAAACCTCCCCAGAAACTGGTGGTATAACTGTTGCCTCTCCTCAAAATCTCTTGGAAATCATAACTTTATGGAGGGACAGATGCTTTAGTTTTGGTGTGAAGCCCTATTTGGACCAAAGGCACTCAGGAGCGTGAGGACTGAGAAGGCTTCACTGAATGATGCCAAAGTCTGAAAGAGGAGTGTCCAGGCAGCCCAGAGGATAGGCTGGATGAGGATGTTGCAGAGGGCATCTACTGGAAACAGGCTGGTACTCAGCACTGGGAAACTGTCCTTGTTGGCTTCACTTTGTTTTGATAAGTACATTGCCTGTCCTAGTGTAAATGAACAAAACATTGCAGCTATCTTTTTCTCATTTTTGAAAGAAACTGAAATATATCTGCATCATTCATGTAGGGGTATCCAAGCTAGATCTAAAAAAGGTGAGGTAGACTACAATGAAGCAGGGCAGTAGGGTAAGAAGCAATAAATCTTTGTTTAGTCAGGTCTTTCAGGTCTTCCTGTATCCATAATTTTTGTTATTTGCTTGAAAGTTATGGAATAAGTAATCTGAAAAACTGTGGGAAATACCTATGGTCTGTGGACACAGGCAAGGCAGGGAACTGGGTTATGATCAAGTCATGAAGTGGCTAACAAGACCCACCCTCTCTTTCTACTACTCTGGTTTCCGTAAGTGTCTCATAATGATAACTCAAACCTGAAGCTTATTCAGTGTGTCAGATGTGTCAGATAAATCTGAAGGGCATTTCTCAGGAAGTCTCAGTAGTTTGGCCCAAACATCCAGCCAGCATATGAGAATGCCATGTTGTTCAACTGATGACTCGCAGGCCATAAATAACAGTTAGTCAAAGAGGTAGAAGAAGTGACTAGCCCAGAGACAGAATCCATATGTTGAAATATGTTTGCATTAATTTTTTGCTGAAGAGCCTTGAATAATGAGCAGATTAGTAAAAATCAAAATGTGTTGTGGATAATTTATGAACAGGAACAAAACAAGGTAAGTTATGAACTGCAAAGAGTTCTCCTAGTTGTACTCATTGGCCTGTGGAATTCAATCAATGCTTAATATTTTAGATCTTTTAAAAGAAATGTAATTTAAATGAATACAGTAAATCTGTCAGAGTCGACAAGTCAGAGACCAGATGGTTAAAGAAATGCTATGAAATAGCTGGACAATGGGATCTAGGTCATGCATGTAAAGTGCTCTTTGCTTGTGCCTTTTGGTGTATCTGGTATCTCTTTTCTGCAGGGGCTTTCGGACAATATCCAGTGAGCGTAAACACTCACGGGGACAAGAACTGTCCATAATTTGGACTGGGCTGGCAGATCAGACTATGAGCAAGAGATACAGCCAGAAACTTCATCACATGTGGCAGAGAAACCTGAAGTGTCAAAAGTTTAAAAACAGCTGTTTAAAAGCCTGGCTGAGAATTGGCAGTGGGGAGGGAATAGAGAACTGCCAGCTAAAATGGGCTTAAAAGATGTGATTTTGAGCACACTTGTTAAATGTGTTTTTCCCCAAAGCAGCCAGCCTGGTGGATTGGAGAAAAGAAACTTGCAAAACTGTGTCCCTCGGTATATACAAGAGGGGAGGAATTACCATTCTGATTTTTTTTCCAGAGCCTCCTCTAGCAGATTTTCTCCCTCCCCGCTGCTTCAGCTGAGGCTTCACATATCTCTGGACCATGTGCCAGGTAATCTGCCAGCCTCACGTTGACTCTCCCTCCACTTGTCACGAGCACTGACCTCTAGCACTTGCATTAAGGAAACTTTTCCTGCAGCTAAGATCATTAGATTACTTTAAGTGTGAAGTGGCTGAAAAACATTGCAGAGCAGCGGGTGATTGGTAAGTGTGTTACAGATGCAGAGAACTTCCACTCCGAGTTCCTAAGGGCCAGAGTTTTTAAAGGGCTTACAAACCAGCTCTTGTTAAAAATTCTTTCAGCATCTTTTCAGCAGAGATGAAGTTGTTTCTAAAGTACTGCAATCTGCTACAGGCAGGCAATGAGTGATTTTCTAATGCTACTTGAAAATTTTGTGTGAATCTCTTTCTTTGCTTTCTAAGCTTTGCCATGCAGAGCATTTGTTGAAGATTCTTCTCTCCTCATTTCATGGCTCTTCAGTCTGAATTCTCCTTCCCAAATCAAGCTGCTCCATACATGAGACCTCCTGTTGGAATATGCTAGGCATGGCATAGATTTCAGGTAGAAAATATATAGATGGTGCAACATTGCTTTCAAATCAAGCAGGCAGGATTTCTTGTGGACAGTATCTTCAGGCATGTTAGTGTTTTGGTGCTTGATAACAATTTCAAATTGACCTGAACATATCCTAGCCCTTTTTCCATCAAACAGCAAACATTCAGTGCTGCAAGTCTTGAAACCTCCTTCTATTCTTTGAAGTATGGGGGCAGCTGAAAAGCCCATTTTCCTTTAGCTGCCTCTCAGTCCATCTCATGGACAGAGGTGCACCACAAGTTCACTCTCTAGCAGCACGTGTGGGTGAAGCACAGAAGGCTGAAGGCACTGGGTGAGAGCATGGTCAGCTTAATGTGGCTTCCTGGCATTAGCAGGAGGTCAGAAATGTGCGCTGGTCACAGGTTGGTAACACCATTTCAATTAGAGAAGGATAGAAGAATAAAAGGACTTCTGAAAAGAAAATCAGAGGCTTCTTCAAGTCTGGTTTAAGAAATAAAATGCAACTCCATTGCTACTAAGCCTTATTGGAAATGCTGAGACAAGATGGTTAGAAGGACTGAGCATTCATTTTTGTGCCTAGGAAAAAGCATATTGTAAAACATGTTGTTTCTCTTTCATGTTGTCTTGGAACTTCACCTTTTATTCATTGCCAGAAGTTGGGCTTCCCACTCTAACTCTTTATTGATAGTGAAGTGCCACCACACTATTCTGATTTGTTTCATCACTCATGGCAGTGATGAACAGCTCAGTTAATGTGCTGTGGCATGGTAGCCTTTGTGTGTGAAAACCTTTAGAGCAGAAACCACAGGACAATGCTTGGTGCTTTCTGCTCCAGGAGGGCTGCTCTGTCCAGAAGGGTCACAAATTTTCTGTAATGTTTTGCAGAGTGTGTATGTGTCTCGTTGGGGAAATAACCATTCTTCCTCAAGCTTCCAAGAGAGTTACACATACATTAAAGGAAGAGAAAATACTAGGAACAACGTACAGGGCCTGCTTTTAATATCTCACTAAGCATACTGTGCACTTTCATGTCTGCAGTGCTGCAGGCTATATTGCTCTGGCACTGTGATGAAAAGCAGTTTCTTTGATTCATCCTCAGCTTTCTTCGCAATAATACCTGAGTAACACTAATTTGTAGTGGAACAAATCAGTATGAATGCAGGAGCAAGTACTCCTGAATGGCTTCAGTATCTGCTTTTTTAAGAGAAGCCTTCTGAAAATATAGACATCCAACTTGCCTCTTAATTCAGTGCTGGTTACTCTGACAGTGCTTGTCAGAGTTCAGCTGCTTTGGGAACCCACAGTGTGAGTTTGAAAGCTGTTCAGATATATTGGTCTCCTTCACTGATCTTCTACTGACTCCTCACACCAGGAGCAGACATGCATTTATTGTCCATCTTAGTCTGAAAGGAAAACATATAGTCTGCAGCACAATGCTGTCCAGCTGTGTGGCCTTTCTCATTGCACTACATTGTCTTCTTTGGAAAGAAAGAGAAACAGTGAGCTGTGACAGACAATGAGATTTACACCTGTCGACTTGCTAAAGTAAATATACCAATATATAGTTATTTGAGAAAAGCTGAATGTGATATGCTGTGGGAAGAGAGGCACACGGGTGGATTGCAGTGTAAAAGGCAGGCTAGAAAAAAACACAGAGATGCATTCAGGAAGTTAAAGAAAAGTTGGTATTTAAGTTTGCAGCCCTTGAGTTGGTGTTCTTCTTTGAATACCAGTGCCTGGAGCAGTGTGGATTGCACTTTGTGCCTGAAAAAGCAGTTTTGTCTGGTCTTGAGTGTGGTGCGGGGAACCATGCAGGAGCTGCTGTGTGTTTCATTCACAGCTGTGTGCCTGAAATAACCTGAGATTTCATCAAATGCTTGTCTTCCAGTCACTGCCTGCACATATGAAATAAGCTGACAGGTGTTTTACCATGATGTTGAACAGGGGATAAAGTCAGGCCTTGAGAGCTTCCTCTGATCTATGTAGTAGTGGTCTGGTTCAGAGAGGTCCTCTGTGGGACCTGGATCCCAATTTGGGGGCTCCCTGGTTTGGGGTGGAGGCAGAAGCGGGTCAGGACTTGGCTGGGGTCACTCCGTCCTCCCTGCTGTGGGTGGAGAGAACTGCACATGTTGCAGAGCAAAACCATAGCCAAGGTCTGCTGGCCTCTGGGACATCATGAGATCATGACGATTTTGTGGACTTCAGTGGAAATCCTATTCTGCTCTCAAAGCCTAGGGAAAGGGAAGAGAGAGAGGAGTGAGATACATGTTTAAAGATAAGGAATGGGAGTAGCTCCTCCAGACCTTGCTGGAAACCAGTCTCCATGTGAATCACACTGGTGGATCAAGTTAAAAACAAATTAGAAAATGGATCATTTCTGTCAAAAATTCTCATGTTCTTACAATAGGGGAGAGAAAAAGGAGCGGCTGAGATCTGGAGGGAAAGGCAAGGGCAAGATTAGTTGATCACAGAGGCTGTGAGATCTTGCTACAGCCATCAGAGCTCTGTGTCAGCGAGGAGTGATGGGGATATGTCTCAAAAGGGCTCCTCAGCTGTGCCAGCCAGTAAATTTTTTTTAATTCTCCCCCTTCTTTGTCCCTGAATGACCTATGAAAATTTCAGGATCAGTCTGGTTGAGACAGTGTATGAGACAATGGCCTGATCTGTTCTCAGCTACGCAAAGACAGAGAGCACTGTGACTATGTGTGTGTTGTCTGGGGAAATTGGAAGAAACCCCACCTAACGTTTGCAAGGGGAGAGGTAGATATGACTGTTTTGGTTCAGTGCATTTCATATGGTAGAGTTATTGATGGCTATTGCTCTTTGTTTCTGATCTCCATTCAGTAAGAGGCATTTGAGTCTGGCTAGTGGTTTGCTTGTGTGCTTTTAGGGCAACAAACATATGACCTTGTAAGAGAGTCACTTGTCATAGCCTTAGAAAATACTGATGCTGTCCATGTGAGTGGAGTTAAAATCCTGCCTATGCTCTAGGAAATGACAGGGGATAGTAGCAGGCTCACAAGCAGTTTGCTGAGCACGAACAAGGCACCTGGGTCATTTGCCCATTTCATAAGTGCACAAGGTTTCTTGGTGGCTGAATAAATAGATTATTCCCTGTATCTTTACCCCTAAGAACATCATCTTGCCAAGCTGGCCTAACAGATTAATGGTAGCACCAGCTAAATGGCCTGTCATTCACATTCCTGCGGTACCCTTCTCAGCATGGTTTGATGTTAGGATCTGTGAGCCAGACTCGGGCCGGGGCAGTCTCCTGCCCTGTTCCTTTTCCCAATGTAATTGACAGAGTAGCTGTAGTTTGAAATACTTGCTCCATTTAAGGTCTCTCTTTCTGCAACTACAGCCTTGAAAAGTATTGTTTTGGCCCTCAGCATGTATTTTAGGGATGAAGAGTGCCTCTTATTTCAAAAAGTTGACAACTACTGAAATAATATTCTAGAATTACAAGGTTTTTGTTTCTTTGTTTGCTTAAAACTGTGGTTTAGCTCTAAAAAACCAGTTTTGAATAAGTGATTCATAAGTACCTCATTTGATAAGTTCAAAATGTAATAAAATTACTGATGGGTTGACTGAACACAGTGTTTGATACAGTATCTCTGAATTGGTTACTTGAAGTATGGACACTCATAAGTATTTCTTGTACATTAAATGGGGGGAAAAAGAAACCCAATGGGGAAAGTTAAAATGGGATTGTCTTAATATAAACTTTCATGGAAACAAGGAAGAAACAAACATTTATGTGGGAATGTCAGCCTTTGAGAAGAACAAAGCGGGTAAGCACAGCAATCCCTTATATTTCGCTAAATGGAAGCGATGAGGGTTTTTTTCACCAGCTGCTGGTTTTCATTCGATAAAGTCTTTTGTTGCAAAGAACTGAAGAAAAGAACAGCAGCTTTGTTGCAACTGACCACAGGCAGGACTGTGGACAAAGATAAATTTTTGCTCTTTTAAAGCAGTATGAACTCTGAAGAAGCTGGGATAAATATAAGCAAGAGACAGAAAGGTGTAAGAGACAGTCTAGGGTAGGACTGGCCTGAAATGCAAACTCCAAATGTTGATAAAAATGCCAGGCTGTCCTTTCCCAGCAAGTGGGTGTCAACTAACATGATGTGACACTATTGAATGTAGGAGATCCCAACAGAAAGGATGAATAGGTCACGTGCCTAGAATAAATCATCTCCAAATTTCTAGTCAAGTCAAATGCATCTGAGGTCGTAAGAATCTAATGGGTCTCACATGGCAGCTCTTGGACATATCCTTTGTTACCACTTCTTTTACCTTATCCTTTCAATGAAATTGCTGGTTTTTCTTCTAAAATGTAGCATATAAAAATAACTATTTTATTTTTCTTTTACATACTACTAAGAAGAGTCTGCATCATTATGAGAGAAGAAAACTTTGCTGTAGCTTTATATTGCTGCATAGTGCCATGAGTAAAAGTCTTTTTTTCTGGGTACCTCAGGGGAACAGCCAGCTCAGTGTGAGCTGAGGGGCTTTCCTCTGCATCAGTTTCAGCTTCCTTTCCTTTTTTTGCAAGTGTCAGCTTCTTTATACTAAGTCAAACCCTGACAAGGAAACACATATCATAGTTAAAAAAAGAAAATCTGTAAATGATCTAAATGTTTGCTTCTTAAAATGTACTCCATTAACATGCATCAATAGAGATAGCTCAAAATAATTTTTGAGTCAGTAAATGAAAAGAGGTCTTAGTCTGAAAAAGCATTGCATTGATTCTGTGCTATAACAGACTAACATGTTACATACAAGAAAAAGATTGACAGCTTAATCGTGAAAGAAAATTGTCTGCAACTATTAGACTGAGTTAATGAAAGAGGGAAAAAAGGGGGGAATGCTTGTATTAAGCACGATATTATCATTAAACTAATGAGAGGAACATTATTTCACCATTAACTTAAAGACTAGGAATTTATAGTAAACTAACGTTAGAATTGCACTGGGTTTTGTTTCCATTTCTTGGTGAAGTAGAAAAAATAATCCCAAACCACAGGAGCTGGTGTGTTATGTGCACACTCATGCATTCTTAAGGTACGTGTCACTTTACAGGTGTAATATATATATATCATATCTATCTATCTATCTATCCATATATATCTAACCCTGTACTTGGGAAGGAGTTTGGATTTTCTTGCCTGTTCTGAATCATGTAAACATGACTGAAGGCGCCATTCAGCTGACATAGTGTTTAAACTTCACAGTGTGGATATCTTCATCTGAGCTCACCACACTCTTCCCTCCATTCTGGGGGGTGTGGGAATGGGGGCTTTAGGACACGATCTTTTTGACTGAATTTGTTCATGCATAAAGCTAAAATGAGGGCCCTCTACAAGTACTCTTTTCTTTCTCCATTGACTACAGATGGTGTTCACGCTGTCCGCCTTGTGTTTGAATGGAAACAAATCTAGTTGGATTAATGTTCTACTAGAGCTTGAATTCAGTTCAGATATGATGATACTTAGGCACTGGTATGTGGGTGCAAAAAGTGTTTAAGCTCCCATTATGGCTGATGAAGAATCTAGTAAAAAAATCTGTTTAAGATGTGATTCCTGTTTCAGATATTGAGTCTAGACCATCTATTTTGTGTGATAAGGAGAGGGAGAAAACAATTATTGTGGTTTTATATACAAGTGGAGGTTCAAACATTCAAACTATGACAATCAAGATTAAGCAAGGCTAGCTATTTACATCCTCAAAATTATGAATGACAATTTCCTTGTTTTTTTCCAGCTTCTGACAAACAGTGATTTAAGGACTCTTTAAACCAGAGCCTGCATTAGAAATACTCTATGAATAGTCACTTAGTAGTTACATATCCTTTGTGAGCTTGGCTAGTCTCTGTAAATTTAACCATGCCAGTATCCTACTGCTTTGAGTTGTACCATATATGACCATATTGTTCCCCAAAATTAAACAATTCCTTTGTTTAAAACTGGTAGCTTTCCAATCTTCGGAAAACTTGTATGCTGTGGAGAATGACTGTTCCTCATACTCCTTTTTGGACAACAGTCAATACCAGTGTTTTCTTGCCCACTGCCATATTCCCTCAAACAAATTTGTCTTTTCTATGCTATAGTTTCTTCTATGTTCCAGCTGAACTAATTTCACAGCTTTCTCTGTCATCCTTCTCTCTATGCAGTTTTACTTTCTCCCAGTCTTTTGTTTGACATGGTCTGATTGTGCCAACATGCTGTGTGGGGGATGAACACGTTGTGGCTTACAGAAACGGCAAAATGGTTTTTCCTCTCAAGTTCTTTTACAGATAGTGCTGATATTTGGTTTTCCTTGTGTTGCCTTAGACCACTCTGCTGGCATTTTCTTAAAGGTATCCACAATAACTGAATTTTTGCTCATAGCTAATGCAAACCCATTCATTATTTACATATAGGTAAGACAGATCTTTTTAGCTCAAGTACCTTACTTTGGTTTTAAGAACCCTGATCTTTGCCTGCCACTTTATCTTTGGATCACTTGGAGAATTGTGAGATTCTTCCACAACTCCTCACTGATGGTTATAAGCTTTGCTGCCAAGAATTACTTACTATTACTGGCAAATCTCAGCAGTGTTACATTTCCTGCCCCCTGGATTGTTCTTGGATGCACTGAGTGACACAGAATGCACCTTGTAGATGGGGTGGGGCCTTGGTGGTGGGTGGCAGGCTGTAACCTCAGGAGTCCTCACCAGCTCTACTAACAGGTACAATGAAAGATTTGTATAGAAGCACCATTAAAAAAGATACCAGAACCCTAGAAGTGCTTTTTATATAAATGTTAGCACTCAGAACTTGTAAGCAACTGCATATGTTGAAGGAGACTGTTCTCCTGAGGCTCTTACCCAGTTACGCTTAAACCAGGCCAAGATCTGCAACAACACTTTAGGTCCTGCCAACCTAAATATCTCATCGAAATGTTGGATACAAGATCAAATAAAATAATAGATGATATCTGCCATCCTAATTAGATGAATTTAATAAATAACGATCGGGCATTGATAGTACAAGATTACTGATAGAATTAATGAGTGCCTGTAGATACCCAGATAAATCCCTGCTGCAGTGCTGCCCTGATAAAGAAAAGACATTTGACAAGATTAGGTTGATTTGGTCCTTTAAGTAGATTTGGTTTATGCAATCATTTCTCACCTCGATTTTGTTGCTTTATTAGAGTCCACAATCACTTTGACTTAAAAGGGGGCTAATTGCTTAATTCTTAAAAGCTATGCAAAAGAACTGGGCATCCCCTTTCACTCCTTTTATTCATCACTGTTCTTGAATGGTTGGAAATACAAATTAGGGCTAATCATAAACTGTGGTGTATGAGATCAGGAACGTATGAGGTTAAACTGTTACTTTATGCTGACGATATACTTTTAGGTATATCAGATTGACAAAAATCTTTTCCTTATGTATTGGACATGGTACTCAACTTTAGGAAATGTTCCTGGCATAAATCAATGGGACTGAATTTGAGGTGATGGCAATCTCCCAAAGTATAAGAAAGACAAAACTAATCAATAACACTTTTCAATGGCATTAGACTAGTTTTAAATAGTCAGATGTTCAATTTCCTAGGAAAAGTAATGAAATTGTTAGAGCTAATCTTAATCCTTTAATTATGGAACTGACTAATGACTTAAACAGATGGTAGTCTTTCTCCCCTCTCATTATAGGGGAAGGTTAATACAATTAGAATGAATATATTACCCAGCCTTCTTTCCACCCTGAGTACATTACCAGTTTCTGTTCTCTCTTTCTTACTCTTTTGAAATTTAATATGTTTCAAGTTCTTGGGGATTAAGAAAGAAACAAAAAAAAAAGTAATTAAGAAAATTTAGGAGCCTTATACTACCCAACATTATGCTGCATTATATGCCTGCTATCTTGGGGGCAGGTGGCTTGATTGCTAAATGATTACTTTTTAGGGTCCTCAGTGTGGTAATAGAAAGAAAATTAGTATCTTTCCTGCATTTATGGGGCATTTTGCATTCTGATAACTTGCCTCCTACAGGACATTTGCCATGGTTGGAGGCCGCTGGAAATGTCCTCTCTCATAGGCAGAATTTTCGGCTTGGTTAAGCTGCAAATATGTGCTGCTCAGCCACCTCTGCTGTGGGAGAACTGGCACAGAGAGTCCTGGAAGCCTTGCAGAAGTTGATGAGTGTATGGCTTTCATACATCTTGAGGAGGAACATGCACTGACATGCAAGAAACAATAGACACATGAGAGAGAGAAACTTAAGCATAAAATTACAGGACAATTTGGGACCCTATATTGCTGCTGTGCTGAATCCTCCAGAACCATTTTGCTGGAGGGCTGTGGCCCGGTTCAGCAGGATTAGAAATGCTGTGACCAGACAGAGCCTATGTAAAAATCCATTCACTGGTGTAGTTACCAACCACTGGCATCTCACATTATTCAATCTAAAACCATATGATAGAACTCTTATGACTTAGTCATCTGATTGCTTTCATGGAAAATAACCACAAGTATGTATTAGACCCATGTAAATATAAATCTGATTCTATATGTAGCCCTGATCATTGATGCTGTCTGTGAGGATACTGGGATAGCTTGTGGCATCGTGCTGTGAATCTTCCTCCCAGTGATCCCTCTTCTTCCTTACCTCCTAGTTGTTTATTTTCCCCTGCTTCATCTCCTCTCCATTTTTATTACTCTTTCTGCCAGCTAAATTTTATGTGATGTGTTTAAATTAGTATGATTTGTGGTTTTACTGTTTGTATGGTAATATCTGTTGCCATAGAAGAAATCCAGAAGAAAACTAGAGGAACTGAAAATAATACTGGACTTATTTCTGAAAATGTTTGCATGATGTGGAGAACGATTTTGGAAAAAGACAGCAGTGTCAGCAACTGCCAAATGACAGCCTTCATACTGTATTTCTGTCTTCCTGTCAGGAGATTATGCAGTATCTTTTTATTACAGACCACATTTTAATGGGCAGTTCTGATAATCTCATTTACAAATTCACCCAATATAAAGAGACATTGATTTTACATTTGCTTCCAAAATACTGCTGTTTTGTATAAGCAAGTGCTGCATACATTCTACAACAAACTATTTGGAAGGCCTTGTTCTGTAGCTGTGTGGGACTTATACAATACATTTGTGCACACTTGCATGGCAGCTATAGCCTTAACAGGTGTAGGAATAGTGCTCCAAGTCTGACTCCAGCTTCTGGATTCAAATGTGAACAGAAAAGTGTTTTTCTGGATGGGCATAATATTTGGTATGCATCTTGTCTCTTGTATGTCTTATCCCTTTGGTTATCACCTATTGCTTTGTTTTTCTCTGTTTCTTTTTCTAATCACCCTGAAGTCAGCTTTGAGAACACATCTCTAACATTTCTTGGTGTAATAAGAACTAAGGTGATCCCTTTCAGCCACAAAACTGATTATATGCTGTATGGAAGAAGAAATTAAAGAAGAAACATCAAAGGATAAGTATAGTATTCCTGATGAGAAGGAAATAATTTTTTCTCATGTGGTCAAGGTACGGAAATTTTTTCAGGAGAGAAAGGAATTCTGGAGTAAGGGAATTGGATAAGATGAAAATAGATGTATATTTTTTGATAGACAGACCATAGCAGCCTCAGTGAAACACACTGATTTCAGCAGTTCACCTCTGTCAGACAGAGAAGTGCTTCCAAAGGGCTTCGACACATGGGTGAAATCTGGGGTCGGTTGAAGTCAGTGGGACTTTTTCATTATTTTAATGGAAACTGGTCTGGTTTCTGATTTCTATCTGTGCCCCAAATGAATTTTTAAAGTGAAATAATAAAATAGATACATATTTCAGAAAGAATTGCCAGGTAGAATATAAAATCACAGCTTTTAAGACGGAATGTATGTACTTTAAAAATGGCTTTATATGTGTTTTTTTGTGGAGAAGCACACATGGAAAAGAAATAAGGATTCATAGGTCACTGGGAAGAATGACTGAATATTGATAAAACATATTTTTCTATCACATTAGGATAAGACTAGCAAAATACTATGTGGGGGTTGGGTAGTTAAAGATAAAAAAGTATATTTTTAAAAATTTAGTGAATTGAATTGAAGCCTACACTACAAATGTCGTATTGGAATGAGAAACATTGCTTTGCAAGTTTGGGTCATGTTCAGGTCATGTAGAAAAGAAGTGGAAGAAGTACTTGAAAAAGTTCTAAAATTTTCTAACTTTTGTTTTAATGATAGAAGAAACAAGTTCAAGAATTCAGCTGCAAATGTAGTTTATGTCTCTTTTGGGTTTAAACCCCCAAATCTCTTTCTCCTACACAAATATATTTTAATCTGTTGAAAACTGACAAATATTGTTATTTTTGCTGTGTCAGAGCAAGTGGATACAAATGGTATCTGAGCCAGAGGGAGAAGTTACCAAGGTCAGAGGTTAAAAAAAAAAAAACCAGATAAGCTTTAAAAGACTTAAACAGGAATATTTTCCCCACATTCACTGTTCTGTAGAGCTTTGTGGCCAACCTGAAGAAGGCAATCCTGTGTCAGTGGAAAAGGTCACCAACCACCGTCAGAATAAAAGATTATCATCTTCAATTTGGATTTCTGCTGCTGGATTATCCTGGTCACTTTTTGGCGAAAGGAAGCAGCACAGGTAGTTGGGCATAACATTATAATCCTCACAACTTTACACTTTTCCAAGAGTAAAATATGAGGTGCCATCTGTGTTCAGTGCTTGATTTTTCCTTTAGGTGTGCAAGCTTTAACTAGAGGAAAAAGAAATTATCCTCTTTTTGGTACCAGATGTTTCCCCATGAGAGGCAAGATTTGGGTGCTTACAAAATGACTTGCTGGTGAGAAGAGTTCCTTCTTGCACTAGTTAAGAGGTTGTTTATGCTCCAATACCTGAGTGTTTAAATTCTTTCTAGACTTCTATATTTTCTGGTGTTTACATGCAATCTTTAACCAATAAAGAAAGAATTAGGCCATAAAATTGTAGGTGACAAGATTGAAAGAAACCTCTTAGATTATTGTGTCCATCCCTCCTCTTTCTGCTAGGTTATATGATGGAGACTACCACTGCAGAACAGGAAATAGCACCAGATGTCATCTACCTGGACTTTCATACTGTCCTGCATGACAGCCTTGTCTCTAAACTGGAGAGACATGGATCTGATGGCCCGACAACACAGTGGGTAAGGAATTGGCTGGATGGTCACACCCAAAGAGTTGTGGCTTGATGTCCATGTGGAGAATAGTGACGAGAGGCATTCCTCAGGGGTCAGTATTAGGACTGGCACTGTTTAACATCTTTGTATTCCCACATGGAGTGCTGCTTCCAGCTCTAGGGCCCCAACATAAGAAGGATATGGACCTGTTGGAGTGAGTCCAGAGGAGGGCTACAAAGATGATCAGAAGGATGGAGCATCCCTTCTATAAAGACAGGCTGAGAGAGTCAGGACTGTTCGGCCTGGAGAAAAGGAAGCTTCAGGGAGACCTTAGAGCAGCCTTCCAGTACCTAAAGGGGCTACAAGAGAGATGAAGAGGTAATTTTTATATGGACACAGAGTGATAGGACAAGGGGGAATGGCTTCAAACAGAAAAAGGAGAGGTTTGGGTTAGATATTAGGAAAAAATTCTTTGCTGTGAGGGTGGAACAGATTGCCCGGAGAAGTCATGGATGCCCCATCCTTGGAAGTGTTCAAGACCAGGTTGAATGGGGCTCTGAGCAATGTGGCCTAATGGAACATGTTCCTATCCATAGCAAGGGGGTTGGAACTGATAATCTTTAAGGCCCCTGCCAACCCAGACCATTCTGTGACTGTTGTATTTTTGAGACAAATTCTAATTCCCCTTTTTTGACTCGTCATGTCTGTCTGAGTCTGTCCTCTATAATGCAATATGTATTTGTGTTTATCACCCACCAATTTAGTAATATTTTTAGATGTCTGTATTATTTACCTGAAGCATGTAAAATATTTATGTTTGCAAAGCATTTTATAAAAGATGCTAGGACAACAACAGAGATTGTGTGACCTTGGTACATTTTGATTTATTGTAGAGCTGCATTAATTCAGTGTTTGGAGCCAAACACCTATAATTTGTTTTTGCTTGCACTTTTCAATTTTATAACTTATTAGACAACATATTCTATTATATACATCTCTCAAGTATAGTGGAGTGTTAAGGAAGTAATTAGTCTTCCCTCAAAAGTTTTAGTCCCTGGTTTAACATTTAAAATCAAAGCTCAAAACCAGCCTTGTGATTATTTGGCTGTGGAGCTATTATAGCTTTGTTTCAGGTATCAACAGATGTCAGGAGTCAGCAGCAGTCATTTTATACTCTGTTCATATGCTACTCATAGTCCTATTTATAATGGTCATATATATTTTCTTTTGTGAAATGGGAACATACAAGGAACTCTCCTATCATCACTGCTCTATTTGCTTTATTTAATCTCTTAAATGTAAAAATGTAGTCTTCATACTTAAAAGAACATCTCTCGAGACATGAAAATGGCAGAAAGTTAAAATGTCAGTGAAAAATGATGAAAAACTCTAAATGGAAAATAAATGCAAGGACACATGCAGTTGCACAAGTGTTCAAAATTCCAAGATAAGGCAATGAGATGATAATTTTTTTGCTGCTTATTGTAGGTTTGATTTTTTTCTTTAATTGTATTTATCTTGCAGGCTAGAAAACCAGCTCTTATTTTGAGTTGAAAAATTCAAGGAAGGCCTCATAAAAACTATTCTTGTCAAGGTCATTATTAATGATCATTAAGAATATGCAAAGAGCCACAAGAGCAGAAAGATTTCATTGCACTCTGTTAAATGAGGAACAAGGTTCCTAGTCTTTTCATAATCTCTGTATAGGGCTTTTGCATCTTCTTGTCCTTATCCACAGGCTAAGTTGGTACAAGGACCTTTTTTGCTGCAAAAGTTGACTGGAGATTGGACTAGTGCACTCCTTCTGTGCCCTCAGCAGCATCTTACAAATTTGAAATCCTAGTTAATGCTGGAGGATGTTTTTCTCCTCAGATTTGTCATTGTAAGATGTGTAATTACAGTATTCTGAGTAAGCAGGTTTTTCTCAATATGAGTATAGTTAATGTGTCACAGCAATGGGATGCAGATAGACTGTAGAGGACAGGCTAATTGTTCTGAAAGAATAAACTTAGAAGGTCTTGAGCACCTCTGGACCTCCTTATATTGCAAGCTTTATTGCTGTGCAGTGGGTGTGTGAAGTATAGAGGGATTTTAGAAAGGTTTCCTTGATAATTCCAGAAAAACTTGTTTTGAGACACTGTACAAAATTATTCCTGTCTTTGTGTAGATCTAGAAAGGGCATATTAATCTGTTTGGTATTAGAGGTAAAGTCTCTTCTTTACAGAGCAACAGATTTTTAGCCAACACATAGCAATGCCTTGTGAATCAAATATTCTAGATCTTGGAATTGAAGGGGTTTTTTTTTTGTAAGGGCAGAGACTTGAGCAAAGGAACAGTTACATACCAACTCGATTTAATTCTGCAGCTAAGACATTATTATCCTATCTTTCTCTGGTCAGTCTTTTTGAAGATAAGCGGTTTTCTGCCAGGTCTTGAAGGAAATTAAAAAAGGTAATTTTGATGTCATGTTAATGGTTAGAGCCAAGACACAAAAAAAGAGAGCTGTCTTTGGAGACAGCTCTTTAGAGAAGAAACATTGGAACAGGCTGTCCCAGGAAGTGGTTGAGACACTGTCACAGAAGGTATTTAAAAGACGTGTAGATACAGCACTTGGGGACACAGTTTCATTGTGGACTTGGCAGTGTGAGGTTAACAGTTGGACTTGATGGTCTTAGAGGCCTTTTCCAACCTAAACTATTCTATGAGTCTGTGAGTATGGGTGCCTGTGTCCCTGAAGGGGAAAAAAAGTCATTAGGAGTAGGGCTCAGATGTGCAAAAGCCTATAGATCAAGCTACATGTGGAAAACAGTTTTAGACCAAGCTACTGCAGTTTAAAATTACTGAAAAAATGACCAAGATTTTGACTAAAGCTATCTAGTGTTTTCTCTTGAAATATAAAGCCATTATTAAAAGAATGTGTAAGAGGCCAAGAATTTCAAAGCAGAGAGACAGAAACATATAAGATGGAAATTGTGGAGCACAGGGTAAATAATTGCTGGAAAGAGTTCCAGATCTCACTGAATGAATAAACGCTTCATAGGAGATATCTTGAATATGCAGAAAGCTTATAAGCAATGGAAAAACTTGTTGATCAGTGAGAAATCCAAGACTGTCTTGAGAATTGATGAGCTCAAGTGGAGCTTGCTCTGGATAAAAATCAGGAAGCATTCTTCAACCACTTAAATATAAAAGAAGTGTGAGAGAAAGAAATAGCCTATATTTCCCTCATAAAATACTGGGATGAAACAGACTTAAAAAAAAAAATCAAAAGTGCCACTCTCCTCCTTTCCTCCTCAAATACACTGCTACTTTTTAAAGAAAAGTAGTGTTAGGGTATATGGCGCAAAGGACAACAATTCCAGTCTCAGGTAAACTTTTCTCTGTGACACTAAAAGAAATGTGCAAGAGCAAGGTTACAGGTCTGCAGAGTGTAATACTTCCATTTAAAATAAAGAATTAAAAATAACCTGAACAACCTTTCATCCTGTCATGTGACCTCAAATATGGGCAAGACTTTTCAGTGTGAGTTTGGAAAACTTTAAGACCAAGTATGGAACAAGTTCAATGGGAAAAGGGGCAGAGTGGGAAGTCAGGTTGGGGGGTCCATTCATTAGTAAATTGCACTAGTTGATTATTCTGGCATTTCTGATAGGATATCTAGAAGATAAGTAGGAAAAGATGCAGTAGATCTAATCTCTTGGACACCAAAAAGTGTTTGCCACTGTCATTTGTTGGGGAAAGAAACCCTACCTGTATTTGGAGATATGTGATTTCTTCAAGAACCATATGGCCTGTAAAGAGCTAATTGAAAGGAATACAGTGGTGTTGAGGATTAAATTTGCTCTAGCATCAGCAATTCCCTTTTAATGAATAATATGTCTTGAAGCAGATACATTTTAGTATTTTCACTGGGCCCTTGATTTTAAAAAAGTTTGGGCTATGTCAGTAATGCCAACAAAATTTGGATATGGAAAAACTGAGCGGTCTTGACAGTCTGGGGGAACAAAGAGAAGGGGGTGAGATTTAGTAGTGCAGCGTGTAAGACATTTAGCACTTGGGAATAAATTAGATTTTTGGCTCTAAACTGGAGGCTCATCAGCCATAGGTGATAGAAATTAAAATGGGAAGAGGATGCCTGTGATCCATGCTACCATGTGAAAGCATGATGGGAAAGTGTAATGTAGGCCCACAGTCTGCCAGAACAGAAAAGAAGGACAGTTGTAGCAGAACAACAAATCTCGATGCCACTGTATTATGCCACCTAGGTCACCTGAAATACTGGTGGCTCATGTGTGCAAGGGTAGCTCAATCTGGAGCTCAAGTGAGGAAAGGCCACCAGTGTGGTGATCCAAGGGAAAAATGTGATATGCTGGCATGGTATGTGGGAATGGGGGATCATGGAGCAAGCCTTCCCAAATAAATAGTAAAGGCAACGCATCTGCTGGTTCGTTAGATGGATCTTGGTATATTTCAGTGTGATTATGATATGGCTGCCTGCAATAGCAGGCAACAGATTTGGTTTCTCAAATTCTGCTCCAGCAATGTGTTTCTAAGCAACCCAGCGGATAGGGATGGGAGAGGCCACCGTTTATTGTTATTGGTGCACAATCAAAGGCAGAGCCTAAATGGACCATTATTTTACAGAGGAAGGTTCCAAAGGTATGAAAGTCCACAACCCTGTTGCCACAGACATAGGTCAGCATCAGATATTACCATCACAGACAGTGAAGCTGTAGGCATCAGACACTTAGTGCTCTAACCTGCAGCTGAAGGTGTAGAGTTGTCAGTGTCTTCTCCTTTTATGTTCCAGTTTCTAATTCTTCAAAATAAAAAGTTCAAACAGACTAGTATCTTAGCTAGCAAAAAAACCCTAAACCACCCAAAGAGCCACCTTCTCTGAGGATGTCAGAACTTTAAATGATAAACCAAATAGGAACAAGAGCATAAATACTTAAAATAAGTTTGAACTGCAGCCAAGTAATGTTATCCTATATGTAAGCACATGTTCTGTTGTACCAGAACTTCAGCATTTTGTGTTCAGTAGGCGTCAGTGTTGTTGAATCTTACAAATCATAATGATGATTTCAGAAAATTAAACTGTTACTGAATACAATTGCAGAATGATAAGAACTATTTGGCATTTCCATGTACTCTTGGAGGTAAGTTTTTGTGGATACTGCCCTAGACCACAGGTATTAGAAAGCGGGTTTAGTGGATGTTATAACCATCCAACTGAAAGGTTTTTAGGGGTTACTAGTACAAAAGATATGAAGAGTGAGCCCAGCTTTCTGCTTTAATGCATGCGGAAACTTCCAAGGAAAGCAGGTAACAAAGTTTATCAATAGCTTTAGACCACCTCTTTTTTCAGACAAGAAGACTAGAGGAAAAGCTTCTGTTCAGCACTGCCTTTCTTTTTCCATCTCACCCAGCTATCTATCCAGTTCAGTACTATGAACTTTCAAGTTTTTGTTCCTCAAATAGTGATTCATTGATTTGTTACCTTTTTTTTTTTTTTTTTTTCTGCTTCTCTTTTCCAGAAAATTCCAGGTTAGGGTCATACAGCTTCATTTTTCAAAGGATTCTGAAAGACTTCTCATGATGAATTTGTAATAAGCATGTAAAAAGTAAGTAGAAGCATTTGAGAAAGTTAAACATTCATATACAAAACTTTGAGGTCAGCCATTTTAAGGAATGTGTCTTCCGCCATCTGCAGTCTCAGAAATTGGAATGAAGAATCAAATTCAAGGTAAAAAAAGTAACATAAATGGTTGGTTCTGTTGGTGTAGATTTTTCAGATGATCAATATCTCCTTATAGGGAAAGATGTTTTCATTCCTGAAGCAATAGAGAGCACACATTGCAGACCGGAGACCCCAGACTTCACTATGGGACTGAATAACTGTAAAAGGAATCATAGGATCTCTTTCTGACAGCCATAAGTAAAGAGTCCATGAAATAAAGGGACTAGATTATAAAAGACAAGAGATGGGCAATTCCTATGGGAAGAATATTCTCACTTGGACCATAGATTTCCCACTGATGCCATTGGCACCATTGGCCTGGTGTACTTTGCTGGATAGAGTGGCACCTTCCCTTCCAGCCATCCCTGCCAGTAACTGCTCTGTACTCCATTATGTTATTTCTTAAGTCCCTATAATAGGGAGGTCTGGAGAAGAAAATGTTGACCTAATTTGTATCCTTTACAGTAATGATTATCAGTATTGTGTCTCCCTCTCAAAGAACACCCCCTTTAAAGTCACTTTTCTTTTTGAGTAGTACAAGCAAAGCTTTTCTCTGGCATCATTAAACAGACTTCATAACCTGCTTCTACTTTCCTTAAGAAGTACTGGTGTGTAGTTTTGATTGAACCTTGTGTTTTTCCTGGGCTCCCTCTGTGTGCTTTTTTCCTTAGCTAGGATATTTCCACGCAGGCCTGCTTCTCTCATCATTTTGCTTCCTTCTGTGTTCTCTTTATGATGCCTCTCTCCTAGAAAAATATTTTAATGTCTTTAAGGGATGTCCTCTTTAGCAGGTCTTGACAAGTACATTTCCCCATTCATTTGCAGTATCTGTACTTCATATTTCTAACAATCTACCTCTGCCAGCATGGGGGTTGACCAAGCTCATCACAACACAATAAAATAAATGAGCGAAGGCCACCACATTTCTGATTGTAAGCACTGTGTGGTTGGCAGGCTTTTAATGACAAACACATGCTCTCCTGCTGGCTTTTACGAGCCTCCATTAAACTACATCATACCTACACCAGAAACGAGCTGGCACTGTTATCCTGCTTTGTTGTGCTCTCCTGCTTGTGTCGTACCCATGTTAAGGTATTTTTCAGGCCTGTGTAATTCTACAAGATGTTTATCACATGTCTCCTGCACATGTGCTCCACGTGCCACAAGTGCTTCTTTCCCACCGGTGTTGCCTGCAACAGTGCAATGTCACGGAGAGAAACTTAATGCTGGTAATATACAAATTATTTTTGCAGAGGAGTACCTTCATAAAGAAGAGAGAACCTGGATGAAGTGAATAAAAAAGGGTTTTGTTCTGAGGCTGGAGAATGCAGACAGAAATCAGCCTTCATTATGAGCCGCCTTGGGTCCCAGATGAACAAAAAATCAATGAAATAATGACAAAACTGCATACTGCATAGATCCATAAAATCAGGTACGTGACTGTGTCCTTGCTTGATCTAAACACTACTAAAATTTGGATTAAGTATATCATTTGAGTTCTGTTAGAACACTTTGATGCACATGAATTGACAAAGACAAGGATGTTGACAGCCAAGATTTATTACCAAAGTATGTTGAGTCTTTACAGCTTTGATAGTTTCCTTTTCTCCCCCACAGTGTATCAAGCCTTTTGTAAAGCTCTATCCTTCCAAAACATTTGACTGAAAAGATTTAAACCTTTAGAAAATATACAAACTTTTCTTGCAAACTATTCCTGTTATTTTATTTCCTGTCTAGATCTTGACTCAGAGAATCATAGAATGCTCTGTATTGGAAAGGACCTTAAAGATAATGTAGTTCCAAGCCCCGTGCCATGGCAGGGACACCTTTCATTAGACCAGGTTTCTCAAAGCCCCAGCCAACCTGCCCTTGAACACTTTCAGGGATGGGGCATCCACAACTCCAGCCCTCTGATGATTGTAACCTCCTCTGTACTCACTCCAACTCACTCCATGCCCTGCTTATATTGGGTCCTCCAGTGCTCCAGGTGGGGAGTCACCAGAGGGGCAGAATCCCCTCCCTCGCCCTGCTGTCTGTGCTGCTTTGGATGCAGCCCAGGATATGTTTGGATTTCTGGGCTGTAAGGGCACATTGCCAGGACACGTTGAGCTTCTTGTCTGCCAACATCCAAAGACCTCCTCAGGGCTATTCTCCATCCATTCTCTGACCAGACTGTATTTGTGCTCGCGACTGCCCTAATTTCCATGAACTTGTAAAAAGTCTTTGATAAGAAGATAATTGCTTCCAAAGACTTGATCAAAAGTGATGAAAAGGATAACTGTATAATGCAAGGGCATCTGATATCTGTTAATATTGAGAGCCTATTTACATATTTTAACTGACACAGTGAAGTTGCCTGAAACATGAGTCAGAGATCACTCTATAGACGGAAGTCACAAATATTACTCAATAAATGCCAATTAGCACCTTAAGCTAGACCCCCTCCAATGCAGATGTCACCTTTGACACTATGCAATGTTCACAGTGACAAAGTCCAAACACTTCCTAACATTTTCAATAGTTCCAATAACGCCGCCCGCTCACATTTATGACAATTATTATTTGATGAGTTCTCATTTCTATTCAGAAAGGCAAAGGGCAAGGTTGTGAGAATGGTTAAAACACAGAGGAGACAAAAAACCCCCAACAAAACCCAAACCCTTTAACTTTCGTCTTGAGTGTGTTTTCCTTGAGGCCAGAGAGCCAGAGTTTAATGTAACAACATTGAACCTCAGACCTAGCAGAGTTTTCCTCAGTTAGCTTATATTGGCAAGGTCTCTGTGAATGCATTTGTCCTTGATCATGTATTGCAAGAATTGCATCCAACACTCTGAACAGACAGCACAGGATGAACACTGAGACCTTCCAGATAAAGGTGAAGTAGAACCCAGTGTCCCATCAGCAGTCCCTGATGTTCCAGATGAAGGGCACGTTCATGGCAGGGACGGAAGAGATAGGGTTAGTGTACGGCATCACGCTCAAAGCTGCAATTTTATTTGCCTGTCTTTGTGTCTTGTCACACCTAGGAGTAGTGAGAAGCATTGTTTGTCCTTTGTTGACAACAATTTATGTAAAGGCAGTTTCCCTTAATGTTTGTCCAGACCTTAGCTTAGCAGCAGGGAATCTAATTTATTGCAAAACAAAAAGAGAACAAATTAGAAGGTGATAGTAAAACCAAAAATATTGGTAAGGGAGAGTCTTATACCTGAAAGTAGTCTTTTTAAGGTACAGAATTTCAGGCTGACAGTGTCTGTCAGTGTCTTTCCAGTAAACAAAATTGCATTATACTTTTTCTGTGAAATAAAAAACAAAAATAACTTTCATGGACTATTGTCCTGACAGGATGAATCAGAGACCTTTCAGGAGGGCATTTCATGAAGCACTGGCTCTCTGAATGAGCAAGGCAAAGTTAAATGGAACCAAACCCTGCATAGAAACAAGTGACAGTGCTGCAGGAAAGGAATTGCATCTGGTAACATGTAAACTGTGCCCTTTTAAAGTGCCCAGATCTCTTTGTTTTGGTGACATAGGAGGACCTTTTAGGCTGCCCATGGTCAGTAGGCACATGAAGAAATTGCAGGAGTAACAAGCATATCCTTGTGAGTGGCTAAAGGGAGAGATGTGCAGTCACTCCAATGGGTACTCTTGATGGGAAAAGCTCCTTGCTGTGCTGGGCAGCTGCTGTGCTGTGCTCAGGGTGTGAAACAACCAGACCAGAATACTTCAGATGGGCCACAGTACAAGTCCATGCCTGAGCACCTCCAAATCAAGCAGATATGAAGTAGGAGACCAAAGCACTGCAGTAGAGATTGGAGGAGTGGAGGTGCTCACCTGCAGTCAGTCTCTGCATGTTCCCTTGGCAAGAAGTAGGTAAGAGATGGGAAACAGTAGCTTTCCCAAATGCCTGGGAACACCCTCACAATGCAAAGCGGTGAGTGTTTTGGATCCCCCCTCTTCCCTACTCAGGGTTATGTTTAAGAGTACCCCAGGGAAGGTGGCTTGCCCTGTGCTGTTTCACAGAAGCAAATTGAGAACATTTCTGCAATGACTTATAGCACAGTTGTACTTTAGGAAGCTTCTGATATTTTGGGCATTTCTCCTCTCAGCTGAGAATTCATAGCCTACTGGGATAGTGTGGACCAAATTGGTATAAATTAATGCAATAGACATATATGCTCATTAGGTTTGTTGGCAGACCCTCTGTGAGAAAGCTTAGGGTGTAGAGATCAGTTGTATAGACACAGTGTTTTACAAGCGTGGGATGTTGTCAATGAGGCTCTAACAAAACTCCCTGCAAGACATGCTTATAAAACCTTTAAAAGTCATTGAGGATATGTTGCTGATAGGGAGAATTTTTCCTGTAATATGATAAACTTTGAGGAGAAGAGTGTAGACTCACCTTTATTTTCTTTTTAAATTGAGATTAACAAAAACCTTAATTTATTTTATAAATATGTATGTAATTGGTGTCATGGCAGACTGCCATGTGCTGTTTACCTTGAGCACTGATAACAAAAAGCATGTTACATAGGAGATTAGCATTATCTTCTTAGTTCCAGGAAAGAATAATAATAGCTGGGTTGGGTTTTTTTTGTTGTTTTTTTTGTTTTTAAAGTCTATACCAATGGCAATAACTGTGGCAGGTAGGCTCCTACACTGCTCAGCATTTCAGTTTTCATGCCATAGTGGCCAAAAAGTGTCCTCAAGACTGCAAGTTTTCTCACAACTAAGAAGGTTTGTACTTTCTACTTCTGGCAACAAAGCCATGCTTCATTAATAGTTTGATTGTTTAGATTTCTGCTACGGAGGAGGCTATGGGAAGGGGCCTGAACTATGTAGCTGTTGTCATCTGAACGTGAAGGTCTAACTGAGGTAAATCGCTGTTATGGACTTCTGGTTAGACTAATTTAAAGGATGATTCAGGAGCTCCTGATCTGGGCTGCTGCACAGGTAAAAGTCCGTTTTACGTAGACTTCTGACTCATTATGTCTATCTCAATATCATTCAGAATCTTAAATCTGAAAAAGTCTCCTATTTAAAAAGACAAATAATGACAATGCCATAGGTGCTTCATGGTGTCACAACTAAACACGTTCATGTTCAAGACACTGGGACTGCAGCTACTTCTTCCATGTTTGACAAAATATCAAGAAACATACTGATAAGTGTGGATTTGTCTTATCAAGCATTTTAGGCTTGATGAGAAGTTTGCTTCTGAAGTGAAACTGTCCACCCTCACTTACCGCACCTTGACCTGCCTAAAGGAGTGGTCTTGGGTTGCACAAAGCAGGCACCCTTCACGTGAATATAACCCAGAAGAGTCACTCCTGCATCACTGCAGGAGCTATGGTATTCAGTCCACGAGAACCGACTGTAAATAGCTTGTACTAAAATTTTCACCCCAAAGAGGTACGAAGTGTTAGCACCAAGTTTCTCTCTACAGATCTGCTCCTCAGTAAGCTTGCTAATGCAGACATGGTCTATATGTCACCTCTGTGGTTCTGGGTCCAACTCCATTCAAGTAATTACAAATCCTTTTCACTTCCCTGCAGTCTGATCAAGAACTTTTCGCACAGTCTTCTCTAACTGAGCTCTTTGAGTGACTTTGGAATGCATATAGTGAGTTGAGAAAGAGAGGACAGAATTGCTGAAGTCTGAAAGGCTAGATCCATCAATATTTTGAAAGCTTTCTTTACCTTAAGATCAGCTATCAACTGAAATGGCTACCTGAGATCTATTGAATGAGAACTCATAAATCACAAAGAAGCAGGAAACTTTTTCCTGGCAGCTGGTCTGCTATGCTTTGGAGCACGAGTATTAGAAGGCCTCTAACATATATCTGCCAGTATAACTTGGCAGTCCATCCTGAGATGCTTTCCGTGGAAAGACTGCCATGTTAACTGCAATCAATTTAGACTGATAACAGCAAATGAATGTGTTTACCTGGCATTTTTGGCACAAACATAAACTTTTTATTAAGTGCATTTTATATAATTGTATAATGGTGTATAGCAGGCAGTTTCAATGACTTATTGGAAGTAATCCTAGTTCTACTTCTTGTCCTTAAAAATAGATATAATGTTGTAACTTCGAAGTAAAAGTCACCTGGAAGTTACTTTGTCTGTTGTGGACGTGTGATGAAGATCCTGAAAGCCTCAGAAATTGAATGTTGGCAGCTGTGAGATTTCATTTTACTCATTGATGATTGGATGCAAATGTGAGCCAAAGCAACTGACACAGTATTGCTCATATCTCACTTGCCACTGCTGACAAAGTGGCATAAAAATGAATCACCCCTGCCCTGACATTATTCTTGTTGTCTATAATATCCATGCATACTAAAAATAAAATCAAAATACACAGAAAGTGAAACCAAGAGAAAAGGCAACATTTCCACTGCTCTGGACTGGTTCTCTCAAATGCTGGTATGTAAGAAACTCATAATAAATGTGATGGGGTTTACCTGAGCCCTCAGGGGACTTTTTATGAAGACTTTCCTTAAGCTGAACTCATGCTAATGTTCCATGTAATTTTCATCCATGTGCATCTGGAATGACCTTCATTCCTTAGCAGGAGGTTTTTAGCAGTAGAGAGGGAATAAAGACTTCCCATGGACAGCTGAAGTTAAAATACTTCACATGGCCCAAGGTAATGTTCCATCCCATGTTTTGATAGGTGTGATTTAAAATACATGGTGGAGCCTGATAAAGAATAATTTTCAGAAGAGGGTCTATTTTATGCCAATGAAGTATTTTAACTCTTCCAGGGGTTACTGATGACTTGTACTGTGTTTCTTCTCCAAATCACCCTAGGGAGGAGTATGTTTTTCCACGATTACAGTGGATGCATAGAGTTAAGTGTCCCTAGTTCAAGGACACCCTGTGCAAACAGGCACTGCCACATGTATTCCACAGCAGAGGGAAGGTGCAGGGCAGGAATGGTGAAGCTTGGAGGAAGCTGGGGCAAGGAACGTGCTGGTGACACTCACCCAGCCCTGATGCAAACATGCAGTCATTCACAATGGGGGAACTCCTCTTGGAGCAGACCTCCAAATATAAAAGACCTTGTCTGCCTTATTTTTCAGTAGAATTCTTGGCTGATTGGTTCACATAGACACTACACTTTTACTGAAGATATTACTTCATTCCCAGAGGCACAATGCTGCTCTGTGTGTCTCCCTGAGCCCTCAGACAAAATGCTCCTGAAATGCCACTTGTGCCATGGTTGCAAAGCTGAGTTTTCCACAGCTGGCAGCAGCTCTGCCAGCTGCGGGTGGATGGGATAACAAACAGACTTGCTTCTGAGGCTGGAACCAAACTGCTCAATTACCCTTTTTTCTGCTGTCTTGTGGTTGGATACCCACTGGTTTGCTCAGCATTTCTGGGAGCCCGGATGTTTTAAGCCTGTGGCATAACTTTTCAGGTTTTGATAACATGATTTTGGTGTGTCAAATCTTACCTTTCAGGGACTTTCCTCGGTGCTGGAGGATGCTGTTCTGTGTGCTGACGTGCTGCATCAATATTACTGCTCATTTCACTGCTGGTAGTTTTAATATGCATTTCTTTAATATTGCAAACAAACTTGACCACAATATAACTAGAAATGGTTGAAGTGCTCTGTTTTGAAGACACATTCATACTTTCCTCTCCTGTATGTAACCTATGTACAACAGAAGACTAATTCTGTAGTATTGTTGACACAACAGACACACATATCTGCTCTTCCATATTAGTATAACTTTTCAAATATGCTGTCAGATTTTTTGTTGTGAATTCTGGGGTTATGGCAGCTGATCCAAATACCATTAGTCATAGCATACAGGCAAATTCACCCTCTCTCTACAAAAATCTACTGCATCATTATCAATTTCAAGCTTTGGCCACATAGTAGTTTTCTCTCCTAAGCTATCAGCATTTTCTTCACAATCAATTGACGATTGTGCATTGGTACCCATTCAAATATTACATCAGAGCCCTTAAAGGTCAGTTCCAACACTGAGTGAACGACCTTGTCATAACACAAACTCTTGGTGTGATGTGACCTTCCTGCGGTAATCCTGCACTAAGTACAGAAAAGCCCACTCAGGCATGCATTGCTAATTCATTAAAGAAATATAATATTTTAAATAATTTAAAATCTGATTTTAGAGCTCTGAATCTGGTGTTTCTCTGCAACTACTGTATTTTTTTTTTTTGCGTCTAATGTTTAGGATGTTGATAACAAAATTTCTTCTCTTGTTAACTGTCATCAAATTGTAATGGGCTCAGGCTTTCTAAATGCTTAACAGTAATGATAATTGTGGTGAATACAGTCCATGTATATTTTTAATGCCAATAGAGTAGATTTCTTTATGATAACAGAAATTATTATAATGCTGGCTGAAAATGAATACATTTTCGCTATAGTATATGTGCTAATACATTCCTAAAATTAAATTGCAAGCGTTTCAGTCTTTAAAAAACTTTTCAAAGATTGAAATATACTGGATAATGCAATATCTCTTATGCATTATAGCATACTAAAAATGCTCAAGCAGTCATACTGCTCAATAAACTGAATTTACTAGCCTTACAGAAAAGCACTACAGAGTTTAATAGAAAAAGGTAACTTTTTTTTTACATGCTTTTGAACCTTTCCATATGCTATAGCAAAAAATGAATGCTTGTGGGAGGATGGCTCATAGCTACAGATAGGATGGAACAGTGCCTGGGGTTTTACTCAGCAAAGCATTTAAGCATGTGCTTGTACAGGAGTGAGAGTTGTCCCACTGAGCTTCAATGGGAGACACAGATGTGCCCGTTTCCCATTGACCCTCAGGAGAGAGGGTCATGATCTGCACTACTTCCCACACAGCAAAACTGAGAGAATAAGATATTCTGGCACTGTGATGGGTTTTGTGTGAAAAATTGGGATTTTGGAAGTTGCAGATTTTCTACTGTTCCATTCTGTGCCCTTTAATTTTCAAGCTGTCTGAAGTTAGGCTGCTCCTCTTTCCTTACATCAGCTGCTAAGGGAGCAATCCTGGCTCAGTAGTGCTGTGACCGCAAAGATTCCTGTCCAGCTGCACTGTACAAATGCAGAATAATTTAGGTTGGCCTGGTCCAATCTCTGGCTTCAAGCAGGGCCAGCTTCAAAGTCAGATCAGATTGCCAGGGACCCTGAAGAATCAATACGAAATGCAGAGTCAAGCTGTCAGTGTTTTCAGTTCACAGTAGGCAGTGCAAAGGGAAAGTAATTGCGGGTGCTCAGTGTCAGACAACTGGAAACTTGCACAAAGGCTGAAAATGGTGGAGCCAACAGTTAATAGTTATTGCCATGGGTTACTAAAGCCTAAGCTTCATAGGATACCACAGTCTATTTCAATGGGATGTTTTTCTTTCTAAGGAAAAGTTGCAGTTATGTTTAAAAACAATGCTTGGTGGAAGGCTTTCTGCCACAATTAATTGCTAGAAAAATGTACTTCAGCAGAAGCCACGTTCCTCTCAGAAAACTGAATCCTCTGTGGAAATTGCTGTGTGTGAATATTTGATATAATGCTTCTTCTTCTGTTGCCTCTCTGGTCATGGGCCTGGCTGTCCTACAGGTGTGTTAAAATGATGCCTGGCTGTAGAAATGTATACAGTGAAAGCGAAGAATAGAGGAAAAGTCTAACCTCGCCTTTTCAGGTGTTTCTGTCTTCTCTCACCTTACAGTTCTTCCCATATGCATGATGGCAAGAGCTTGGATGTCATCCTGCAAAGTGCCAAAGTGCCTATCCTTCCTTTTGAGGCAGCTTCTCAGCCACCTGGAGCCATGCAAACTGTACAGTGGGATGACACCAGGAGGCCCCTTGGAGATCTGAGAGCAAGAAGAGGTTGTAAATGCTGTGCTGTGGGAAACACATCTGTTTAGAGAGGCCAGTGCTCACTGGGGCAAGGAACAAGCCTTCCTGCTTAATTATGGCCCCAAGTGCAGGAGGCAGGAGAAGGGGAAGAGAACACATTTCATTCAGGAAAAGTGCTGTACAAGTCAATACGAGCAGAAGTATTTACAGACAGGAGCTTTTTTTTCTCTAGGGGTGACACAGTGTAGAAGTTTGCCTTCACAAGCTTCTATAGAGGCACTATTGACTAACTTGCTAAAGTGCGGGTTTAGCAATATTATAATGACAGAACACTGTTGTTTACTTATGGAAAAAAATTAACTCCTGCCACCCATGAGGAGCCACAGCCAGATGGGAGCAAAGGAAGGATGGAAGCACTGGTCTTGCTAAATGAGACAGTGAGAGGGAGCGAGGAGCAGATCTGGAGTAGGGGAAGGATTTTTAAAGCGGCCATCACAAAGGAAGTTGTGCTCTTTTGACTCACTAATTCCATGAATGCTTTTACTTTTCCTCTGTCCGACTTCCTGATGAGGTCAGCTCTGGAGCCTTTGTCTGCCTAGTGGAGTTTAGCATCAGGTTTGAAATTAAGTGCAGTTGCTTAAGTGCTTTTCTGAATTGCATCAGCAGAAGGGCTGATCCAAGGTCCATTCAAGACAACAGAAAGGTCTCAACTCAGCCCTGATGAAGCTGAAGCAGAGATGCCTTAATGGATGCTGCTACTCAAACACACCATGTTTTGGCTTGTGTCCTCAATCATAACGCTGAAACTGTTACTCACTGTGGGGAAAAAGGTAAACCCAAGACTTCATCCTGTATTTTAGGCATTCAGCTTGTATTAGTTACTGATAAAGATCATGCATTCTGATAGAAATTCTTCAGAATGGATTTTGAAAGATTTTTTTCTAAAGAACACAGACTACTATGTTCTTATCTGGCAGCATAGCTTGTGTGTAGAAGCCAAAAATAATTGTATTGACTCCTTCTAGCTCCCCTTTAGAAACAAAAAGCAGCAACTCATTGTCTGCTCTTTCTCAGAAGTCAGAGAGAAAAGTTTTCAAGATGAGGAATGTAGTATGCACCAGCACACTGCTGCTCACAGCTAACAAAGTACAGGATTCCTGCTTTTCAATTTTGGTTTCAGGAGCACCTGCTTTTAGAATTCCCTTATTTAAATGGGCCCATAGTGGTAAATACAGCATAGATAGCAAGAGCTCATAATATTTTAAGTTGTCCAACCCTGCAACAGGTAGTGTAGATAACAGCCTAGGATTATATGTGACGCAAGTGTATCTCTCAGAGTAACTTTATTGTGCCAGAGTTTCAATTATTTTTAGAACAAACAGTTGTCTTCATTTCTGCTTCCTAGCTGGTACATTTATGCTAAGTACTCTGAGAAAACAGACATCTCTATGCGAGCTTTCCTAAGATGCCAAATATTTGTAGTGTTTGTAAATATGCTTACTGTGTAAGTATATATATAATGAAGATTTGTGCATGGGAATGGAGATGGTTCTTAAATGGTTAGCCAGGGCACTGAGGTATGTCAGCAAGAAAGCCCGTTCCTGATTTCCTCACTGGCAAAGAAGGTCTGTCAATTAGCCAGTGCAATGGAGCTGTGCAAAAATACCCTTGTCAACGTAAGCTGCTGCTAATTACTAAGCTGCTTTCAGAGGCAGGTTTTTAAACATTCAAAATCCATAGCAAGTATGGTGTTCCTGCTCCTAGCCCTCTCCTTATCCTTCTTCTCCACTGCTCTTCCTGCAAAGGGAACTACTTTCATGTTTTATTTATTTGTCAAAGAGCTTTGCAGTAATGGGCTCTTTAAGTCCCCTCGATGCTGACATCAAAATAGCACGAAAAAATGATAGTGTCCTCTTGGTGCTGGGGCTCAGCATGAAATTCCTGTCACAGTGTCTGTTGTTGCAGCATTTCTCTGAGCTTAGGGATATCAGCCAGCAGGAGATTTCCTCTCTTAACAGAATTTTTAATTTTGGTTCAATGCAGAGGTATGCAGACAAGGAGCCCCACGGGTGTCTGCATGGGGAGGAGAGCCTGGCTCAAATTCTAGTCTACCTCAGCCACTGACACCACAGACTTCTCAAGGAGCATTCACTTGTTGGGGGAAAGGGGAATGGGAAGGAGGAGGAAAGTACACTGGCTTTATGAAAAAGTTACTTCTTCCACTAAAGTTTTTCTTCTGGATGTCTGATGGTTTGTGGGAACTGCTGTGCCTCTGTTTCATGTGTTCTCTCATGCCCATCAGTATTACCCCCATTGTTATGCTTGTTGGTGTTGATGTGGAGTTAGTACAGGCAGTGTCAGGTAACAGGGAATTCCCTACACCTTCTTTCCAGTGTGTGATGCAGAGGCACCCTATGACAGGCATCAGGGGTAGGGATTCTCATTTACTTTTATTTCATGGAAGCTTTACTCCATCACATCAGGCTACCCTTCAGGGACAATTAAGAAAAAGAATTTCTTATTCTTTCTCTGCTAAAGGAGTAGCTTTGATTTCACAGCCAGGCCTTCAAGGTAGGTTTCTTGTATGGAGTCCATATATTTTCAGCCATCCTCAGAGACTCAGTTACACATTGCACCTATGCAGTTCCTGGTGATTTACCCACCATGAGAGGAGTGCATCCTGGGCTCTCCTCTCTCTGCTGCTTTCCAAACAATGAGCCAAACAAATGCTTCAAAGCAGAAGTAGTAGCCATTTGTTCATCAAGGGTGCCTATCAGTTTCTTGCAACAATGCTCATGGGTGTTTTTCTTATTCTTTTTTTTTTTTTCTGCTTCTCTGCGCAGCCCCAGATCTTCTCATACCAATAAATGTGAGTTATACATCCATATAGGATTGGGAGAATATCAAAATCGCCTAGTTCCTTATTTGTTGTATCTGGCTCTGTTCCAGGCAGCTGATTAATTTTGATGATTCAGAATCTTTGGCAATAGAGCACTGAAAATGTGAAAAAATATACAATAAACTATATTGAAAGCAACTTGAAATGTCAGGTAGAATTCAGTGGAAATAATGTACCCATCAAAGGAGATTAATGGCATTTCTACACAACACTTCACTTGTTCTGCATTCTAGATGGGCAAATAACCTGTTATTCTCACAATTAATCATGGCTATAGATGTGGATATTTTTTACATCTGACAACCTCTACTCTCATGCATTTTCCACAAAGCGTGTGCTTCTCTTCCCTTTAATTATTTCTTCGGATCCTTCAAGCTGCCCTTTGGCCATCTCCAGCTTGCTAGTACCTCTCTTTTGCAGGTGACCACTCCCTTCCTTCAGTCCTCTACCTTGTGGTGTGGAACATGCTTATTTCTTTTTTAGGCAGGATTATGCTCTTTGACTAGTTTGGGAAAGAAATGGTGCATTTCCCTCAGAGCTGAGGTTTTTCAACTGACCTTTATGTGATGAACTGACCTTTGCTGAAAGGAGTCAGAAATTACTCCTTCCTGGTATGGTGAGGATGTCAGGCACGGGTTGTGGTGTCATGTCTTCGTTTGGTCTTTAAGATTATCCAAATGGCCAGAAGAAAAACAAGAGATTATCTCCTCCCCAGTTGGTGGGTTTTGACAATGAAACTTCTCACACCAGTCTTCATGCTGGTGAAGGTGGCTAAGCAGAGCTGAGGACTAGCAGACTGCTGTTGGAATAATAGGTGAATTCCACAGTGGAGATCCTTGAAAAACTATAGCATTGTTGACAAGTGATTTTGTCAGAAAATGCTTGAATAATTTTCTGTTCTTTTCCCTCAGAGATGAAGGACCATTGAAGTGTTTCAGACTTGCCATGGTGCAAATGTAATGACCCTCAACGTAAGATTACGTCTGAAACGGCTGTCGCGTAGGTACTGGTATTAATCTCGTTTTATTGGGGAAATGTAGGTCATCATTAAGAACTGAGCTTGTAGCCTCAAAATTGAAAAGCAGGATTTTCAGAAACAAAATGATTTTGCCCTTTGTTTTATTGGGTGCTAGTTCCGAAACACTGGCAGGCTCCTATGTGGCTGGGGCAAGAACAGAGAGCAGGAGTGTTGCCCTGCAGTGGCACCTGGTATCACACCTGCCAACCACAACATCCTGCTCTTCAGCAGGCGTATGGGAGAGCAGCTCCTGCCCGGATTCACCTTTCTCACCAGCACTCTCAAAGGGAAATAGTACGTCCCAAAGGAGAGCTCTGCACTGCTTATATACCACTTTGCAGTGAAATAGATTCCTCTCTTCCATTTAAGGTCCTGCCTTTAGTTTTGGCAGAAACCTGACCTCCTTTTGCATTACCTTTTCTTACTGCCTCTTGCCTCATGGATTTTTGCCCACATTTGCCTCGTTTTCCTTTCCAGTATTTTCCCTTACTTCACCTTGAAATTGTAGTTTTTGCTAATTTTCTTGTCCCTCTCCTTTGCTGTGATGTTACAATATGTATTTGTTGGTCAGTGGGCTTTTCTTTACGTGTTACTTTGACTTGCTCTGGGGCTTTCTTTGGCTTAGCACTTTTATGCTCCTTTTTCTCATCCCTCCTTTTACTTGCTCCTCCTGTTCTCAGCAACAGTCACACTATCCTGTTGACATACTTTTTATTTCTCTGCTCCTTTTAGTCTCCCCAGGTCCCTTCATTCTCTCACCTACAACTATTTCTAGTTTCCTTTACTGGAAACTTCACTTGAATATTCTAGAGCTTCCTTTAAAATTTCATTTCCAGGAGAATTTGAGCATGCTGTCTTGTCTTATGACTTATTGCAGGTCTGAATAGTTTCAAAGAGCAATACTGCTGGATTGTAGTCAAAGCATCAAACTCTTCATTGCATTATGTAGCCGGGTTAGATGAGGAGATGAGTGTGACAACCAGCTCCATGTCTCAGACATGAAGCTTGAGCCTGGGTCTCCAAAAACCACTGGAGAAGGTTTTTAGCACAAACCCAGACAGAGAGATGCACTAGAAGTTTTTTAGCTGCTGGTTCCTCATTTGTCTCTGCATGAAATGTCAGGGACAAGCAGCTGTGCTGCTGTGACAGGTCTCTGCATGGTGTGCTGCCGTTTCCTCTGGCTTCCAGGGGCTCGCCTGCGGGGCAGGCACATAAAAATAATGAAGTACCTTAACCACGCCTGCTCTGCAGCGGGGGCTTGAATCAGGTCTGTCCTGTTCTCTGGGGAGCTGCTGTAGCGAGGAGGATGAGGGAGCTGCTTTCTCCTTCGTCTCGCTGTGAGCAGCCTGTCACACGCGCTCTCACGCGGGGGTCTCGCTTGGAGGGTCAGGAGGAGTTTGTACAGGCGCCAGTGCCTTGCTGGCAGGTTTTGCATGAGCAGAGCTCTGCCGGCGGGGAGCCTGGGAGATGACGAGATGAGAGCCGAGTGCTGCCATCCGCTGTGGTGTTCCATTAAATACCTGCTTGCCCGTGCCGGGGAGTGGAGGCGGGGGCAGTGCCCTCCCTGCTCCCTCCGGGATGCTGGGGAAGCAAGGGCAGACGGGACAGCCTTCTGCTGCTGAGAGATGCTTCTGGATGAAAGATGTGGCATTTGGGAAAGGTGGGAATAGCACTGGCAGGACGAAAGTTGTGGTGATCAGTGAATTGCAGGTATGGGTGGCTGCTGGAAGGTTTGTGCCAGTGTGTGCTGGGCTTGGGGTGAGTTATCCGGCTCCCTGGGCATTGCGAGCAGCCTCCTCTCCTGAGCTGTGCCTGCACCGCTGCCTTCACTTATCCCTGCTGGAGTTCTGTCCAGTGGTGTGGTTTTAACTGGGGCTGGGGACAGCGAGTAGAAGCTTGGTGAGGACAGAGGCTCTTCCCCAGCTTCCCGTTTTGCTGCCTTCCCACATTCTTCTACCACCTAAGCTGTCCCCACTCTGAGGGAACCTGAGTTCCCTCCTGGTGCTGCCCCTCCCGCTCCCCTTTCCTCCTGCCCACACACTGATGGGAGGACTAGGAATGCTCAGAGCCAGGGTGTGTGGTGCCTGACCCAGAGGACTGGGTTCCTCAGTCTCTACTCATAAGAAACCAATGAGGAAAGTCTTCCTTGGATGCTTCCCTCCCCACTGCCCTCAGCAGGTGGCCAGTCAGTCTCCCTCCCTGCCTCTGCAGCCCTCTGAGCACCATCTCCTGCACCACCTCTTTGTGCAGTCTCCAAATTTCTTGCTTTCAGGCCCACTCACCAACACCCTTTCCGTCAAGCATGCTTCTTTTAGAAATCCTTCTGATAACTTGTTCTCGTTATCTCAATGAACAATTAGAGAGGGAATCCGTCAATGTAATTTCTATGTTCTTTCTCCTTGTCTTTGAGCAGTATGAGTTATACATCTGCTCTGTGGCTGGGTCAGTGTTCTGCAGCATGCCCCTGATTTCACAGGTTGAAGAAAAGGAAAGGTGCCTAAAAGTTTCTGTCCTTCTGGATTTGAGACTATTTAAATTTTCAGAGGAAATTAAGTCTGGTGCAGAAGAGGGTAAAGTAATAAAAAAAAAGAGAAATGAGGGCTATTATTTCCTCTTCTAGGAGGAAGGCAAACAGGGGCATTGAAACCCGAAACATCTGAATTTTCAGTTGGTATACAGAGCTTGCTGGATGTCTCAGTCCACACCTGGTGAGGGAAGGATTGTCTGCTTGTAAGCTTCACCTTCGGCAAAGCTCTGCTTAACTGAGGCACCAAAACTACCTGTGATGCTACTGTGCATTGAACAAATGTTTAAAATAGGGTAATGCAGGCTCTGCTGATACCCATTTTGAGTCTGGCTAGGCTTCTTTCCAGTGATGCTGAAAAGGATGCCACCTTGCACAAAAGGCATAAACATATATTTATATGCAGAGTCTCGGATAGTTCTGTGATGATATTTGAATTTAAACATTCATTAGAACTGAAATAGCTTCAAGTCAGTGGGTGAGCTGGGAGAGAAAGACAGATAATGCTACTGTGAATGGGGCCATATAGAGATGCTTTGCTCCCAGCAGACTGTGCAGATTCCAGTAATGTTTTGTCTTTATGTGTTTCTCACCTTCTGTCTTACCTCTTTAACTTTCTGAAGGAGCAGGGAAATAATTGAAAGCTGTGCTGGCTTTCTAAGTTGTTGTAAATAGCCAGGAGAGCCACTGTTTCAGGGTAGTAAAGTCGATTTCTTGCCACTCTTAGAGCTGTTGACAGAGGCTCTCGGGAGCCTGGCGCACACAGCACCAGGGGTCCTGTGCCCTGCTGTCCTGACTCCTTTCTGTTTTCAAGATTAAGATCCCAGGGGTTCAGGAGCACTGCGCTTCCCACCCCAAGGCAACGTGGCTCCATTCAAACCCCACGGCAGCAGGAGCCTGCTCAGGTTTCCGTAAGGATGCACTGTTTCATCATCTGCCATCTTCTCGCAGTTTAATAATAGGCATCTGGTACCTGTCACTGTCAGCTCCATGGTGCTATATTTAGATGGATCAGTGTGGTGATCCCTGTGTTTGTGTCGGAGGCCACACTAGAAATAGCACTGAAATAACATGCTAAATAAAGCAGCACTTATGGTAACAAAAATAGAGAATTTTATTCAGTTACTCACAATCAAGAAATTTGAACCTCTTTGCATAACATGTTTTTATACAGAAATGAATTTATTCAGTACCACCCTCACCCCATTTTTCAGTCTCCCTCTCTTTTTTTCCCCCCATAGATATCACCTGTGGAAAATGCTGTAGGTAGAATGCAAGAAGGAAGCTTCAATATCTGAAATTGAAACAATAATTTTGTATCTGAAAAAAGGTAGAAATAGCTTTCTGGAAGTGTATGACAACCACAGTATTCAGATATTCCTGTTAAATTGTGAAAACTGGAATAACTTTTAGAAAAAATGAGCACATATCCTTTCTAGACTCTCAAATGTACCAAGGTCCAATTTTTTTTTATTTTTTTTCCCTAGAAAACAAGTAGAATGCAGTGTTTTAGTTGACATTTCATTTATATTTCTGACATTTTTTTACAGCCAGAAATGGTAAACCAATTAATTAAAAATCATGAGTATCTGGAATCTGTGGCAAACTGCATCCAAAAAAACCATAATTCACAAAATATGTAGTCCTTACTGAGCTAGGTAGAAAAACCCAAAACCCTATGAAAGTTGTTTAAAGTGTCAGTATTTTGGAAAAGAAATCTGTTTGGAATGACCCGTTAAAAATATTTTTCAGCAAATTGGCAATGTGAAAGATGTCTCATTTGTCACATGGGATTGTAAAAATATCAAAAGATTTCTTTTCAGGGTTCAGTTTTTCTCGTTTTTAAAAGGGAAATTGAATTTCAAAGCTGAAAGCTATTCCAAACTCAAGACTGAAAAGCTCCATGAAAAATGTCATTGCTTTTAAACATTTTTAATGAAAATTTTGCAAAGTTCATGGCTTCATAGAATGTTTTGCTGTGTTCAGTTCCTCATTTTCTAATAAGGCGAGTTAATCGTGAAGAGCTTTCAGAGGAAGGTGCAACAGAGCAGCTTCCTACTCAAAATTCTCCATAACCCATGATGACAGTCAGTACTTTTGTGATAATTTTCAAAAACAGTTCCTCATATTTGTGTATTTAATGAGCTTCCTGCTAAACTTCAGAAGTTTTGTTTCCACTGTGGACTCCTGCGTAAACTGCAGAACAACCCCAGATCACAGTTTTGTGCTTGGATAGGACAGAGACAGACTTTTGGGTTTCCAGGTATGTGGAGTTACTTTTCTCTTTCATTCTCTTGGCAAGGAGAGTGAGCACTTCTTGCTCCCCAGGTGGAAAGGGCAGTCACCTTCCTCTGCTGTTGAATCTGCAAGAAATTGGGTGGGTTTCTGTGGGCTTTTTTCACATTGCTGGTATTTCTAGCTCAAAAAGGCGAGGGAGGGAGGGAGGAAGGAAGGAAGGAAATCAATCTCCCATGAGTTTCCCACTGAAAATACACTGCGTCTTCTCCTGCTGAACCTCCTAAACTCTCCTGATGGAATAGGCTCCATGTGATCATGGCAGCATGTAAAGTAAACCAACTTTTTCTCCCTTGGCTCCACTCCCTTAACAAACAGGCTCTTCCCTGTTTGGCTGTGCTTGTCTCTCAAGACAAGCATCTCCTGGGAGCTCAAGGACAGCATTTCTATCAACTCTGACCCTGTGCTCCTTCAGGCCACCCCACACCTCCCAGTGAAGACCCCCTTTAGCCTCAATCCTGGTACCTCTAGGCCCTGGCGGAGGATGATAGATGTCAGAGCAAAATATCTGATGTGTGCTTCCAGCTTCTGCCAGAGAGACAAGGGCATGGGTAATGGAGTGTGTGTGGGACTAATGTGACCTCAGAGCACTTTAAGGGGCTATATTCTTTCCTTCCATGCCAAAGGAAGAGCTATTGCAGCCAATTTGGCAGGAGCTAGCCAGCAATTATTTGGCAACAATTTCAACCATTGCAAGGCTCTATTGTAGGGTTATTGATGGCAAAGTGACTGATGCCTCCCAGGCTGCAGGTAAATGTCATTCTTGGTGCTGAAGTCAAGATGACCAAGAGGGAGTCAGTAAACGGCATGGACTTCTGCTGAAGAAATAAGCTTTTATCAGAATGAGTAAATACACTATACTATATTATATGTAATATTACACATATCTGTATGTTTCTCGATTTTTAATAGGAAGCAGTCTGTCTGGTTCAAACCTAGACAGAAACTAACTGGCCATTTATTTTGGCTGCTAATGTTGCTAAAGGCCAGGCTGAAAAATTTTGTCTCTTTCCCATTTTGTGCCTTGGTTGCCATATCTGGAAGTGGCTATTAATGTGGGTGGTGTGAGGAGCAGTGCTTTTAGGGAGGACCAAGAAGAAGAGCATCCTTTTTTTACTGTGCTGGGCATTTCTGTACCTCACGGCTCCTTTGTGGTCCTGCTTCTCAAGTGGGGCTGAGTACACCACAGTCAGTTTTAGGGATAAAGCCCCCCAAACATGGAAAAGCAGGCTGCAGTGTTTGAAAAGGCTGCCAGGGTACAATGCTGAGCCTATACTCTGTGATGGCGTGGGATTTGTTCAGCTGTCAGTGCTTGTGCCTCTCTAGTCATGCTGCAAGCCTGGGAGGGGAACACAGTTACACAGAAGCAAACGATGAACGTTATTCATTATCCTGATTTTGTTGGGAGGGCTCAGCAGTTCAAGTGCTCTGAGGGAGTAATTGAAGCACTAAAAACAAAAAGCTGACTTGTTATGCCTCTTGAGAGAGGAATGAAAAAATAAACGGGAGAAGGGAGTTCAGATGTGTGGGAGAACGCTCATGGCTGAAATTTCAGCCTGCTTGAGAAATCGTCTCTCTTCTTGTATTACTGTCTCAGCTAGAGTTTTCGTGGAGCTGCTGCAGCTAAATTTCAGGCTGGATGAAGTTGACAGAAGCACAAAAGGGAGTGCTCCTTGCTCCTGCCCAACATCTGAGGGGAGGGAGTGTAGGAGGTGTTGCTCTCGCAGGGCATGGGAGGTTTCCTGCTGCTTCCAGGTACATCATTACTCCTCAGTGGTCCTTCTCTCAGCATACAAGGGTAGAAGCTGTTCTCACTGGAGCCTCCTAAACTCTGGGATTCACCTCAGCTCTCTATTCTCCAAATCTAGATACAATGATTTTGAGGTCAAGTGATAAAACTCATTGTTCTCCAGACCTTTTGCTGGTGATGGGAGTTCACAAGGCACTGTAGTGCATGGTGCTTTGCTTAACTTTCCCACTGGTGGAAGACATGAAGTGGTAAATTATTAACTTTTCAAATGAGATATAAATCCTAAATATTTGCTAATCCTTGTATCCATAGCACAAAACCATGCAAATGACCAGAGCTTCATCTCATTAGGAAGAGGCAATTATATAGCCAACCGAAGCACTGGGCAGTGCAGGGGAAAACTTAGATGTTTAATTTGCTGTGGAAAAAGTCAGGTTCAGAACTTCTATTGTCTAACTCTAGAATTTACAAGCCTGCCAAACATATCAGGGTACTGCTAGAATGAATAACTTCTGATTTTAGCCAGAAAAGATTATCTCTTTGTTAGTATAGCCCTCTCATTTCCAGTCCTGGGTGAGTTTCAAGTGAGACAAAGAAGAATTTTAAGATAAGTTGGAAAAATCATAGCAGGAAGGTGAGGAAATTGTATAATCTCCTCTGGCTTCATCAAACAGCCAGTTCCAGGTACATCTGGGCTATGGTTATAATCTAATTCCCATAGTCCTGTTCCCTCATATGTAATTTTTCCATATCACAAAATACTTCTGTAAGGTGAATGGCTGTACTGGAATGGGTGGGGAAGATTGAGCACAGTCAAAAACCAAAGAAAAGCTTGATATATTCAAACAATCTTTCATGATTTTAGAAGCCTTTCCCTATCCCTTCCCTTGGTATTACTGATGGATGCAGACTATCTGGAAAATGGACATGCATACGCTACTATATAGAAGTGGGTTTTGACTGAGTCCTAAAAGATTTTAACTCATCCATCAATTGATTATACTGTCATTGCTACATAAGGCTGTTCAGCATAGAGCATCTATTACTGAGGCTCTGATTGAAACATTGCCCTCGTTGTGCAGAACTATTTAACTTTGTCTCTTTGAAATGAAATGCAAAATGTTTCTTATCTTGCAAAAAGACAGATTTATTCACAGCCTTTTGAGAAACAGATATGTGACTCTGAAAACATTTCTTTCAGTGGTTACACGTACAGGTGTCAAGTTTTCACCAACGAGGCTTAACTTCTCCTTCAGCCCTCGTGAAAACAACACATTGTGAGTAAGTCTGGTGCAATACAAAGAGTGAAATGCATGTGTCCTTTCCCCAGAAACTTTCCATTTTATGGCTTGCACAAACATGCTTGACCGATAGATGGAATATGGCTTGGAATTGGTTGGTTGGTGTGTTGGTTTTTATTTGAGGCGGGCGAGGTGAGGGGAGACGACGACGTGGAGCGGGTGGTGGTGTCTGGGTTTTTTTCCCACAAAAGGTAAAAGTAATTCCCAGCTCCCGTGGTTTTTCCGAAGGGGCTCGCCGGCTTTCGGCCTCTGAGCCCGGGCCGGAGCCTCCCGGGAGCCCGGCGCTCGCCCGCCGCCGCCGCTGGGTGCCAGTGCAGCCCCGGCGTAGGCAGCGGCTCCCGCCTCTCCCTGCTCTCCGCAGCTTCTCCCTGCTCGCCGCTCCCCCGATTCCCGCTGCTCTTCCTTTCCCTTTTCTTCTCCCGCCCCTTTCCCATCTAAACGACAGGAAAGTCACCGTGCGTGCTCTGCCCGGCCCTGGGGCCGAGCCCGCGGGCTGCCCTGGGTGACAGCGGAGCCGAGGCAGCGCCTACACCGAGGACACCGAGAAACATCGAGCCCCGGCGTCCCCTGCTGAATGGCTTGGCAGTCTCCGGAAGAACCTGGCCCTTTGCTTTGGGAGTCTCCAAATCTGGCTCTTCGCTGTGTCTTTGACCTGAATATCGTGGGGAGGGACGCGGCCTGGCAGCACGGAGAGAAGGCTGTGCTCCTGCAGGACTCAGCAGAGCGTCTGCTCTTGTCCACATCGGAGTGTATTTTTCCACCCTTGCAAAGCAGGGTCAGTGCTGACAGGCTGTGATGAGCACTAGATGAACAAGGGAAGGATGGTCTTCCTGCCCAGCTGCTACTTGCCTCCCCATGCAGTTCACCTCAGTTGTCCCCTTACTGTGAAACTCCCTGGGCTAGAAACATCAGAGCATGGGAATGTAGTTGATGTAGTCATCACTCAGTTGACTAGAAAAAGATTTAAGCTTTCCAAGTAACCTGGAGCTGTGGGAGCATGCTACTACCCTTTGGTAGTACTAAGCATTCGTGACTTAGTGCAACACCTTTGGTTTCAGCAGAGGGAGGAATGAGCATGACCTCTTTCTGAAAACCAGCTCTATTTGTTGTTTCAAGTTGGGAACTTAAGAAATCAATTATACAATTGATTTTCAAAAGGCAAAATTAGGCTGTGAGGCTGTAGACAAGGGTTCTTAGAGAGTCTGCAAATCCACCAGTGGTAGTTTATTACTTTTACAGCACTTTTTAACCAGCAACTTCACAGCTGCTGCGTCAGTGTTCTAGAGGCAGAAAAGTATTGTCTTCACCCCCAAAATAAAAGTAAATGAGCTACATGCAAATAAACTGACCTTCTTAAGTAGCACAGGGAATCCATAGCAGAATAGAAAAAAGAAGGTGGAACTCCCAAATCCTGCATGCTACTGGCTACATAAAGAAATGCATAACTGTTAGTAGAGTTATGTCAAGATATTTAGCCAAGAGCCTAATGCTAGGTGGTCTTTTGAAAGTTATTTCTTCTTGCTAGTGCTATGATACCCCTGAAGCTAAGGGATCATGAAGCTTCTGTTCAAAAGCATTCCTACACTCCTGGAAAACTTTCCTCCATCAGATAGCATGTTTATTTATTTTTTTAGTCAAATCACACAGCTTGAAGAGAGGATAGTGCCACATTGTGTTTCTTCTGCAGGTTCAATGGTCGGAGCCTGCCATCCCTGAAATGACCATGAACATCTCCTAATAATGCTGAGGGTCATAGAAGGGCATCAGGAGGAGCCTAGACTTTAAAAAGAAGCATAATTTCTCCAGAGGCTCTCAGAAGCACTGTCTCTTTTGAATGGTTCCTGTTCACAAAAGTAACAAATGTCATAATTTTGTGTTCCCAGAGAGCCAAAAGGAGGCAGTGCACTCCAAGCTGCCTTCAAAAGCAAAGATCCTGCAATCAGAAGCAGCAGCTCTGTGAGAGCTGAAGGCAGATGTGAGGGAGGAAGCAGAGAGCTGTGAATGATAGATGTCAGTCAGGTGTGGCTTTAAAAAATGCCAGCGGGAATGCCTCTTGGCAGTGCCTGTGTGACAGAAGCTGGTGAGATTGGGCATTGTCTGACAACGTGGAGTTGTCACCTCTGTCTCATGGACATCCTGCTCTAGAGGATGAAGGCAAGAGGTAGAAGGGGAAAGGGTATGTGGCAGGAAATAAAGTTTAGACACAACTCCCCAGGCTGGTGTCCTTTCCATGAGGCCACAGTGGAAAGAAAGGAAACCTGCTGACCTGGTCTGTTGAGCCTTGAGTTTCATCCCTCTCTGGAATAAACAAAGAAAATTCAATCACCTTTGTCTGTTGAGATACTTTCTATTTTTCTTGCTTCTCCTCAAAGTAAAAGCCTTCATGCAGAAAGCAATGCTCTTTCTCTGTTTCTGCCTCCAGAGCTGGAGCCTCTTTTCAACTCCCCCTTTTCTTGCTTTGCCCACCATGCCTCCAGCATGTCAGCACGTAATATCCTTTTCCAGGAAAAAACACATGTAGTCAGTCTTTAAATGCATCACATTTCTTCCAGTTAGCATCAAAATAATGCTAATTCTATTTTCCTGTCTAATTCTATTTCTTTTCCTGGCCCTGCTGATTATGAAGACATTTGTGTCTAAATACAGGTGTTCTTCTCCTTTTATCATCCCGATTCCTTTAGCGATGCTGCAATCTAGTGCATGTGATATCACGATTCATCACCAGTAGCCACATTACAGATGCAGGCAGCACCAGGCAGCCTTTAAATCGGGTGGTGGTAGTGGCAGGTGCCTGGTAACGGAGCAGAGAGTGGAGGCTTGCTTGTGAACAAGGCGGTGACTGCTTATCTGTGACACTGGGAAGGTAAAAACTGTGGGGGCCTGAAATGTAACACCAGGCCAAGTTTGCCTAAGCAAGATCCAGGGTATGGTGGAAGGTGACCTTGCTTGTCCTTGTTCCTGAAACGGTTGTTGTGTGCCACCAGCCAACTGTGGTTTCTTTCCACAGGCCCTCTCCCCTGCCAGGTTTGCAGGACTGGGATGAGAGTCCCCTGGGAACTCAGATAACAGGGGGGTGGGGGAGCTTGGCTCTGCAGCACCCAGCTCTCGAGGTATAGCAGTGTGTGTGGGGCTGCTCGTCTTTGGCAGCTAATTTGGGAAGCAAGAAGGAAGGATGGTGAGAGCACCTCTACGAGGCTGAACTGTATTCTCACCTTGAACTGTCAAATGTGAATATAAATTGCAAATATCAAACACCATTTCCCAGTAATGAATATGCTTTCCATTTGTGCAACACAGCCTACAAATGGCTGAATATTTACATTCCTTCTTCCTCTCTGTTTTTTAGTTTTTCTGAACTGTTTTTTTTTTAATTCCAAACCCTGTATCATAGGTGTGCCTAAGTAGCTGCAATGAAGGCAAATGGTGCTGTCAGGTCAAAGGGGAAGAAGGGAGTACATTACACAGTGTACATCACAGTGATAACAGTGGCTGTCTTGGTTTATACGTGCAGGTCATAATGATCTGAGATGGCAGTGACCACTTCATGCAAAACCTCTCCGAGTGCTTGTTTGTTTGGAGGAGACTGGAAGCATTGTGGGTGCTGAGGCAGTGTGATGAACCGCTGGTTTGCAGCAGCACCAGGTTACTTGCTAAAGTGTCTGCTAATGTGCACACTGTGGCTGCGTGACCTAAACCTGCTGGTCGCAAGCTTGACTGCCAGGATGCCTCAGCCAGCTGCCTGTGAGGTGGCCTCGGGGTGACAGTGGCAATGGAGGAGCACCGTCCCCTGTGCCTCTCTGAAGGAAAGGAACTCGGTTGCCATCTCGACCCTCTCGGCTTTCCTCTTTGACCTCTTCGCCCCAGCAAGAGTCAGGTAATTACAGCCTCACTGGCTGTTCTGGAGGTTGAGCTCCCCACACAGCTGTGAGCAAAAAGCGTTTGGATGAGGTGAGCCCATGCAGGTGCCTCTCTAGATCAGCTGGGCTTTGCTGCCCACCTTTGGGGAAGCAGCTTTTCCCTTCCCCACCAGCTCGACTGTCCTTGCTTTGCAGAGGTGGAGGTGGCAGCTCTGGGTGTAACTGCATGGGCCAGGCCTTCTTGCTGCAGGACAGGGACTATGAAAGCTGTGGGGGACAGGGCTGTCACTCTCACAGGGGTTCCTGCCCTAGTGGGAAGTCTTCCTGGTAGCCAGGGATTGCTTTTATTTTGGTCAGGGTAAATGAGGAGCAAAAGAAGAGACCTCCATGAACGTGTGCGTCGGATGCTACCCTGTCCTTCAGCTGGTGCATTTTTAGGAGTTTGTCCTAGTTTGTCCTATGTCCTAGGAATACTACAGTGCCAGAAAATGAGCTGAACATCCCCCTCTATTCTTCTGTTTCTTCCCTGTGTCCCTAAAAAAAAAAAAAATTGGTCATTGAAAAATTTTTTAATAAACCTCTGTGGTCTCTGAGAGTTTCGGTGATACATGGGTCACATTTTTCCAGATTTGTCGGGAGTTAGAGGCTTATTTGTCTCCGTATGGTTAACTGAGGCTACACTTTCAGCTTGTAACTACGATCCAGGCTACTGGGAATAGCATCGTGTCTTGCTGTTGATGAGAATGGAAGGGCTGTGGCTGTGGAGTCATTAAACAAAAGAGGTTTTGCTTCAAAACATAAGGAATTTCAACTGGTGGGAGAATTGACATTTCCTGAGTATATCAGATAAACATGAATCTGGTAGTTTCTCATAAGGCCAGACCTGCTCATCACCAGTATTTTACACATGGCATGGACCTAGGTTGTATTTTTTCAGTCTGGGTAGATGAAGCAGAGCTGGGAATGAGACACCAGTTTGGCTCTGCTGTGGCACTGTGGTGAAACGGTTTATAGGGCGCTCTGTGTTGGTGCCTGCTTCCAGTCACACATTTTGGCTTGAGGAATAGACATGCCTGCACAAAAATATTGATTTTTCTCTACTGTTTGTGGTGGAGTAAACCTCACCTCCCACTAAAGCCAATGCTTTTACATCCTTGTAAAACTGAAAAAATAAAACCTTCCAAAAACCCACCCCCTCCCCACTCCAAAACCAAAAACCTCCCCCACCAAAAAAAAAAAAACCAAACCAACCCAAAATTGCAAGAAAAAGGAGGTAATGGTTTTGATATTTCTTTTTCTGGAAGATAAAACTCGACTACTTTTAATCTTTGAAAATTGTAATAGTTCTGTTCACAATAATTCAGTGCCTTTCAGCAAAGCTTAGAGTTAAAATATTTTTTTTTAAATGACAGTTTGTAGTAAAACATATTGCAGAGTGTGCAGAAAGGGAATGGCTGAAAATTTTTCTTTGCTGGTGACTCTTTTAAGTCATGTGGTGGTTTGGTTCTTATTTACTGCACCAGAGCATGCTCACTTCTTAAAATAGTGCAGAGGGGACAGACAACCAGTGAGAGTAAGGGCATTAGTGCTGAGTCGGTTTTCCAACAGAGATGTGAAGGTGTTAGCTATATCTGTGGGTATGAAAAAATACATTATCACCTAGTGCCTCTTAAAACTAGCCACTTTATTTATATTCTTCACAGGTTAGATGTCTATTGCCAGAATTTATGGCAAGCATTTGAGCTAAAGGTAGTTGTAGGTTTGACAACAAAAGTGATAAAGAAGCTGTGGAGGGCAATGAAAATTGATGGGGAGAGAGAGTGATGAACAGCAAAAGTGCCATTACGGTCAAGTGATGGGGTAGAAGGTGAAAGAGAAAGAGAAATGGGCTGTTTGCAATAATTTGGGTATCTTCAAACCACCTTGTTCAGCTGCCTGTGAACATCTGCTTACTTTATTTACTGTTGCAATTGTTGGTAATGTCACTGCAGTTGAGCAAGACATCTGAAGTGACTGTACTCATGCCTTTTTGTTTGTGAGATGGAATTTGGGTTTTTTTTTTTTCTTACTTATCCCAAGACTAAGAGAATAATACCTCCAATGCAAGCAAAACAGGGCTGTAACTTCTAGGACAAAGACCTAAAAATTAATGCTAGCTTTTTAACAAAAAAAATACTCTTTCTTCAGTGGACTTTCGTATGTTCAAAAGACGGTCTTGTTTTTATGGACAGAAGAGGGAAAGAGTGGTTTTGGAGTTTTATTTTTCAATGAATGTGGGTTTTCCACAGGGAGCAAAGCTCACAGGGAGGACTTGCAAGTCTATTATTTTGAACACTAGAAAGATGCATATGAATTGGTTTCTCATGCAGTTTATAAAAAAAAGCAGTAGATGTTATGACCCTTTACATACATTGTGCTTTTACTTGTGGCTGCCTCTGATGATAATGCAGTTACTTGTGGTGGCAGCTGGTCCTTGTCAGGCATAATGTAATCAAAATCCAACCACTAATAAAAGTGAAAGAAAAGGGTAAGAGAGGAAAATTTAGCAGCCTCTCATATCACTAGTGAAGTTTTGATGACTTAAAATGTCAAGAAGAGTGGATGCAGCATTTAGGGAGAGTTTTTTAAAGCCTTTTTTTCCATGACTGTAGCTTCTGTGACCCTACCACTGCTGCCTAATGCTGGAACAAAAATATGAACTGTGTTCCCTTTTCTTTACCAGATTTATGTGTGGAGAGAAAGCAAAAATACGTGGTTCTGGAAAGCAAACTAGAGAAACTTGGGAACAGGGAAAACTTCAGACTGAAGAAGTGCTATTAGTTTTGGGAAATTCTGCTAGCTGAAATTCTGCTCAGCTCAAAGCTGTGGGTAGTGCCACAACAAAATTCTCCCTTTTGCTCATTTCACATTTTATTTGTTTTGATTTAAAAATTGCCAGAGAGGTAGAGGGTGGACAGATGTGCTCTGTCAGACGTAGCGGGAATGGGTTATGAAACTTCCGTGAGTGCTCCTTGTCTGCTTCAGCATAAAGTCAGCCAGCAAATTGAAATCTTCTCCAACAAGGATTTAAATTAAATTGACTGCCTTTGCATTGGGTCAAAGCAGGAGCATTCATATAATCAATTAATGTGGCTCAGCTTTGGGGACAGCAATCTCCAGTTGAGACAATAATGAGCAGATGGGGTTTGTAGCTTATTAAATTGCTACCTCCATGGCATCTGTGCCATGGACTAAAATGCAGGTAGGGTCATGTTTTGCATAAATATATTCCATGACCTTGGGGGTGTTTTTCAATTGCTTTCTGCCTCAGTTTCCCTTCTTCCAGAAAGCATTTAAAGCATGAACTCTTTAGTGCCTACTTAGGAAGATGATTCTCTCCCAGTGGCTTAGACCTACATTTGGAGTTGCTGACAGTAAAATAATGTTGGTTGAGCTATTTTAATAATGCTTTCATGCTGATGTAAACCCCTAGTTTAGATGCAGCTATGTGGGCAAAAATAAAGTGTGGCTTTCTGCTGGCTATCTACATTCTCTTTGGGAAGTGGTGTTTTTCCTGTGGAAATGAGGTGCCAAAAGTGAATATCAGCATGCTCTGCCTCCAGCTCCAGAATGACCGTAAGTGGTGTGGATGGATGAGTGCCTCGCTAAACCTGAGGCAATGGATACGGCTGAGAGGGAAGGGTGTATGAGCTGAAGTTTGGCTCTGTGGCCCCTCAGCTTACTGATGGGTGTCTGGTGGAGCGAGCTCCTATCTGTGCCATGTACCCTGGGAAGATGTATCATGGGTCTCAGTGAGAACGGTTTGCCCGTGTAATCACACTTGAAAGCCTCCTCTAGCACAAAGTAGGCCTGAGCAGATCTCTAACCCCGGCTTCTGTGCATTCCCACTCCCACTTGTCTCTTTTAACTGCTATAATGTAATTGCTGCTATTAATAATAAACTGACAGGCTGTCTTTAAATAACTCTAAGGCTGATAGACTAGTGTTGGTTGGATGCTTCAAAGTTTGACTAACAGCAGGGAGAAACAGAACAGCTGCATTCGCAACTCTTCATGCAGAGCAAGGCTGGCACTGGGAAGAGGCAATGGAGGGCTGGCACGTGGCACCATGACGCCACAGGGACTTTCTGCAGAGCAGTTGCTGAACGACTTGTCTGGTCTCTTTGGAAAAAGACAGGTTTTCATGCTGGTGAGTGAAATTTCAGGGCTTTACTAGAAGTTTTCTTGTCTCAGAGAAACATTTTAGCAGGTTAAGTTTAGGTTCTTATGTATGTGTGTGGCTGGTGGCCAGCAGAACCTGAGTGGGAGAAGAAGCCCAATTCCAACCTGCCACTCCATTCCTCCTCCTTGGGTGAGCTGGGCTGGTGCTCCAACAAGGAGGCCAACTGCCTGCAGAGACATGTATTCAGGTTAAAGAGGTGCCATAATCCTGCAGAGTGTCTGTGGAAAACTGGAATTTAGCCCAAGCCCCTCAGCACCTTCTAGCGGCATGGTCTGTGTTTGTTTTACTTGTTTTACCCATAAAAGGGGGCATCTTGAAAGGAGACTTAGCAGAAGGATGGGACCATGGCATCACTGAGGGCAGTATCAGAGCAAAGACATCAGCAGAGGCAGAGTGGAGGGGCACCTGGGAGAAGACAATGGCATCTGTGTTTTAACACTCTGCAGGTCTCTGACAGACAACATCCACCCACTGAAGAGGGTTATTATGAGGGAAGGGCATCCAAATCTGACATGATTCCAAGGCTGGGACCTAATGTCTTGCTTTCAAAGCTTCAGTGGGGGATAGTGTGCTTCTGCAAACTGGATTTTGTGATAAAATGTCTGGCAGCATCAGCATGCGGATGTGGTGCTCTGATATTCAGTGGGCTCCTCTGTCAAATGAGAGGGGACGAACAAGATAATGAGCCAAGGAGAGAGAAGCCTGGCATGGGTATAAGCCATAAAAGAGCTCAAGTGTTTTCTGTGTATTTTAACCCTAGCAGCTGAATAATTTTTTGGATGATCTGGAATGCTTATATGAGGACAAAATGAGTTTCTAGGCAGTGTGGACATTTAAAGTAATTTTTGAATTCCTTTCAAACCTTCATTAATATCTGCAATTATGGGAAGCTACAGTGCACTTGACCCAGTGTGTCAGTGTCACTAGACTAAGCTGAATGAATCAAAAAACTTTTAATCATAGACTCTGACCCTGCTTTGACTACAGACAGAGGGGATGAGTAGAAATATCTTCTACCTGCACAAGGCAACCAAGTCCATGCAGCTGTGTAATATGTGTTCCTCTTAAAACCATTTCTGTTTGCTTATAAATGTCTTTAATACCTAAATGCGATTATGTCATTTCTGTTGTATTTAAACTGTTAAATAAAATGATGGTTTCCAGTGATGAAAACAATTAAGTATGCAGGATATAATGAAAGTTGATAGAGACTCAGCTGCTGTCCCCCCATTAGTGTGTACAGCTCTGCAAGCATGTCAGCGTTTGCAGGTTAAAGAAGCAATTAATCTGAGCAAGGGTGAACGTGGAACTCTTACTTAAGCACACAGACAGATTGTGAACCTCAGTCCTGACTTTTTTGTTAAGGTCTCAACTCAAATTGCAACCAGCTATGTAAGACTGTTTTTCTCAAATCCCACATTTCTGATCAAATGTAAGAGCTGATACTGGTGAATTATGTCCTGGTGGCATAAATTCACATTGCTTGCAAATTATGCACATAGTGTTAACTGACATGGTGATTCATATCTGCTACGGTTAAGAGCTGAATGGCTTTATAGATCGTGATATAGTTTCTGTGTGGTTAGATTACTAAAACAACAAAATGTCGAGGAGTAACAGGTAATATTTTTGCTCATGAACAGGCCTCGTGTGTTTGGACAAGCTCACAAAGGCTCTCAAGCATTTGGCAAAAGCAGAGCTAATACCTACAGCAGTTGATGCCCATTGCACTTAATCAGGGCTGTGAGATTTTCAGGGTGTGTTTGCAGACTCCGTGCCTCCTGCTGGGCAAACAGGAGCTGCAAGGGCCTTTGAACATCCTTGTGCTCTGTGTGAGGTGAGAAGGAAGAGAAACAGGGAGTTGTCTGTTTAATTTCATTTTGAAAATCATACATTAAAGATGGTGCTATTGATAATCTGCTGAATGTACTGACACTCAGAAAGAATGGAGAAAGGAGGTTAATAAATCACCCAATATCCACTTTAGTCTGCATTTCAATTTTCATTTCTCAGAAACACAAATTGCAGCTGTTCTTTAAGGTGTCTGATCTACCCTCTCAAGAAGCCAATTTTGTTTTTAATTTCCTCTGATGAGGCTCAGAAGGTGCTGGATGAAATATAAGGTGAATTCTTTTATTTATTTATTTTTGAAGCAGCCTTCTGTGTGTAACACATCATGGTTTCCTTCTTTTCTGCCAAGGAAAGTGCTCATCTCTTAAAGCATTCTTGATGAAAGAGTTGTCACTGAGAAGTGGAAAGCTCCAGCCTGCTCTCTAGCAGGGGTAAAGAAAATATAATCAGTAAAAAGGCTGATCGAAGCAGGTGCAAGACTTGAAATTAGTCAAAACATTTTGAAAAGGAAAGAAATAGTAAAAAGACCTGAGCTGCAAAGATTCTTAGTGGCGTATTTCTTTCCCCCATCTAAACTTCAGTTAGGGTAGTTCCAGGTCTAATTCTCAATGCACTCCGTAATAATAAAGATATTTTATTAAAATATTAGCAACTGGGAAGGAACTTTGCAAAATGCTCTAACAAAAACCTTCCTGCATAAATAGGATTATGTGGAAGTTTTCAATATGGTAATTTAGTTGGGATTTTTATTTTTTTTTTTCAGTTGCTATGGGACTTTAAAGCCAGGGATATAAACAGAGAAATCAAATTTTAGAACCACCTGCTGTATTACACATCACCAGTCACTACTGTCATACAAAACCATCCTGTCCACAGTAATGGCAAGGAACTAGAAAAGTAAAATTAGAATCTCTTTACAGGACAGAAAAGGGTATTAATTCCTAATAGTGTACTACAAAACCTGAGAAGGAATCAGAGAGGAATTTGATGGCAGCCTAGATTATTTCCCCCTTGTTGTACAGAACTTAATTTATGGTGCAGAGTATTAATGTTTTTATATAGGTTAGTAATAGGACTGAATTTTCAGAAAGCCTGTATTTGACTTTTTTGTAATTTGTTAATTATCTGTACAAATAGTTCTTACTACAAATGTGTTTACTTGAAACTCTGAGCAGGATTTGAGGACACATTTTTGTTAATGGGCTGTCCAGGAACTATTTGTCTAGTCTTTTCCCTCTCTAGCCACCTTCCTGCTTTGGACTGGTGCTTGCCAATAAAGCCACCTACTGCGGTTTCCCCTCTCATATGGGAGGTTTGACATTTCCTTTAACAACAAGGGTGTCTAAAATTGCCCCTCTGGCTCCTTCTGGCCAAAATTCCCAAGACGTTCTTGGGCAGGTTTCCCACCCTTTGTCTCATCAGAAATAGCTTTGTGAGTGCAAGGTGTCTCTTTTTGCATTGAAAGTATTTGTAAAGAGCTAAGTTTGACAGTGTAGAAAGCCTGGGGTTTTTGTTTGGTCGAACAGAGCCTAAATTTTTTCTGTACCATGTGTTTTGTCCTTTCCCAGCTCTGGATGGTGGAAACGTTTGTGTCAGAGCCCAGAAGCAACCTGTTGTCAGTGACCCTCTATTATTTGCTCTTTGCCAATTCTTGCTACATTTCATTTTTTATGCTTCTTTTCATATACAGGGCAGCAAGACCAACATTTTCAAACTCATTTTCACAGGAGACCAGAGCAAATAATCTTCTTGTGCTCAGGCTGAAACATAAAATTTGCTGCTTTGACTTAGTTTCCCTGCAAACTACCAAGAATTATAGAGCAGAAGGTGTAAAGGAGGAGAAAAATATAAATGAGGAAATAGAAATAAGAAAAGAGGACAGGGAAAGATTGTGAAGAGGAAAGGGGAATGAGGAAATAAACTCAACTGTGCAGATCAGATGAATGCCTTAGGAGGAAATTAGGAAAATGAGTCTGTTGTGATTTTTTTGTTACTACTACTGGGAAAGCTCCAGAAACCACCTAACACTGGATGCAGTAAAATAAGCTATTTCTTCCTGCAAGCTCTTGAAGGGAAATATGCGCTACTTGTTTTAGCATACATTCATGGAGAGCTGTAGATAACCACTGGAAATAAGGTAATGCTTTTCTAGCTGCTGGTGTGCCTAATCATCCTCTCTCATCAGTCTTGTATCCTTTTTAAACAGATTTACCCTCTGAAGTGCCTGGAGTGGGGTAATTTAAATTTCCAGGCAAAGTGGTAATTAAATTTCCAGGTAATTAAATTTGCAGGCAAAGTGAAGACTGGAAGGAAAGGTAGAAAAGTGAGATGCTTACCTCCCTGCCACCAATGGGACTTGCCTGTTTTCCCAGAGGAAGGCTGGTGTGGCACTTACCCTAAACCTGGTTTGCTAGGCTGGCAACTGGACTACAAGACTACCCACAGCAATACTTATCTGTGCCTTTTGGACTAATTTGCCATGAAGTCTTTGGTGTTACCTGTGACAAAAAATCACACAAAGCTCTTGAGTAAGCCTGGTTAGCTTGAATAATCTGATTTTATGGTCAGGTTACGCAGACAATCTTCCAGAGTTCAGGGTTTGATTTTGTGTTTGTTCTACTGTTATAGGGAGTGACTTGGGAGCAAGTTGTGGGGAAGTATGGCTTCAGCTGCAGAATTGATGATGTTTGACCCTATAACTCTGTGCTCAATCGAGTCATATTCTTCTCTAGATAGTGAAAAGGATAAATATATTGAAATGCAGCCATGGCAGTTTCTAGGCCAGAATGGCCACGAGCCTGGAATGGGGTCATGCATTTTATGTTGCATATAATTAGTCAAGAATATGGGTCCAGGGTGTGACTTTTCATACAGCAAAAACTCTTCACTAGCAGCAAAAGCCAGGAGGGAGAAAGAAGCAGAACGTGTCTGCTTAACGATACCAGAGTCTGTGGGGTTTTGATGTGGGTGGGAAAAAAATGAAATTCAGTGCCCCAAAAGTTGGAGTAACTGCTGCAGAAAGTTTTGTAACAAGTACCACAGGAAGCAGGGTATTGTGTCTCACCATTTATTTCCTCGCTTCCCTACTGGGACTGCCAATTAGATCCAGCTCTGATGGTGGCTTTTTGACACTTTTGCTCACTGGGAAATGGACTCAGACTAGTATTTCATTGCATTTGGGCTTTTAAACAACATCAGAGAGAAATGACTTTCAGCTACTCTATCTGAACTGGATGTGAGCCAGCACTCCACACAAAACCAGAGAGAAGGTCTTGGTTTGACACCACTACTCCCTAGTCTGTCACAGACTTTCTGTAAATGTACTGGGCACCCTCATTTATCTGTATCTAGTAGGAGTGTGTGCACCTCAGATTTTTTTAGGTGCTCTCTCTACACTTTCAGCATTCATAGGCAAAACCTATTAGAGGGGGAAAAAAAATCAGAGGGGGAAAGGATGTGAGATTTTAAGTGGAAAGATCTTGGCATCCAATTCCCCCCTGAAAATTATCTAAGTTCATCTGAATGCCATTTGTATCTTGTGAATTTGGCCTCTAGTCCTCACAAAAAATAATGCTGCAATTGAGACTTCAGACCAAGTGCCTTTTTCAGACATCAGTTGATGCTTTACATAAATATCATACACCTATTTGTTTTTGCTATGTCTATGTCTGTGTTTTACATTGCCTATGCTTTCTGAATGTTGTCATTGCTGACATATACTGTACTAGTGTCAGGATGGGATGTTCTTCATAGAAGCGTAGAATGGTTTGGGAAAGGGACCTTAAAGATCATCTCTGTCCATCCCTCTGCCCTGGACAGGGATACTTTTCACTAGACCAAGTTGCTCAGAGTCCCATCCAGCCTGGCCTTGAACTCAGGGATGTTTGTCTTAAAGACTTTCCCTCAGAGTTTTGCAGTTGCTTATCTAGCTGTTTTTCTTGCATTATTTAAATGTTTCCTCTTGTTTGATCTGCAGGTATGGAGAATCAACTGTTCCCTTTGCTGCCTCCATGGACTCAGGGCTGCTGTCACCTCTCCTTCCTCTACCACCAGGTGTTTTCTTTCTGAGTGAAAACAGCTTGTGACCTGCAGTTGGAGGATGTTTTTGAGGCCCCTTGTGGAGCTCTCCTATGTTGTGCCCAGTTGATCTCTGTTTGCCTTCAGGCCAATGCTTTCCAGCAATACATACAGGAGTCTGACAGAAGATGAAAAAGACAGAAATTGTGTCACTGTGCTTATATACCTTTGTATAATGTTCACCTTTCTTGTGCCAGGCATCATGGATGTGCCTGTGAGTGGCATGTGCCCCAGCCCACGCTCTGCTGAAATGCCACCCAGCAGCTCCTCCGCAGCTAATGTCCTCCTGCCCACCTGTCGTACTTTGTGTGCTTGTGCCTGCTATACCATTCACCCTTTTGAAGCATTTCTCCCATTTACCAGGACAAATCTGGACTCTCCTCTGCCACACTGGCTCCGTGTCAGGGGGATGATGTGTGGTGGATGTGCACCAAGGGCCAGCTCTGCTTTGGGACAGCAGAGAGGCACAGCTGAACTATTTCTGTGTGCTGTACATGCACACACCTCAGAACTTCTGCGTGGCTGGTCTCAGAACTCCCACATTTCTATGCCGGCTCACTAATGGAATTTCTGCCAAACTAAGAGCCTCTTCTATTTACGTTTTTAGGATGTGTGTGTGTGTGAGCTTCCTTGTTGCTTGACTTTCCTCTATTGACTTAGGAAGGCATATTAGTACATTTTTGTTAAAATTTATTTTTCAATTTTGGTCTTTTTCAAGCTTTCCTTTTCAAAAATTCCCAGCAGGTATAATGGAGCAGGCATAACAAGTGATGCCAAGAGCAGGAGAGAGAAGAGCTGATGGTGTCTGTGTGAAGAGAAAGGACTTAGCTGTGTGCTGATTAGCAGGGGTTTGGGGACACAGCAAATAATACTGCTATTTGCTTGGCTTATAAACAAACACAGCTTAAATTTAAATTTCTCACCCTGTTACATAATTTTTAAAGTTATTCAGCTGTAGCAAATGAGCTAAAATGATGCCCATCACAAAAGGAATGTACTCCAGCCTTGGCTGAGGTGGGGAGAGCTGTCCTTGGCAGTGGTTGTTTATACCAATGCCTCCACCCACAGTGTGTGGTGATATGCACAAAATAAAAAGAATAAAAATCTGTTCAGGGGTTTATATGGTATCCTCCTGACTAGCTTTTGCGTCCTCCAGCAGCCATGGTACCTGAGAAGCCAGTGGAGCATATCTGTATCACCTGCAAGTGTGAGCAGAGATGGGTTGCAAACAGGGGTAAATGTTTGGCCCCCACACCCTTCCATTATCCTATAGAGGGAAAGACACAGGCTTTGTACGTGGGATTACCCATGGCCATGGAAATGCTATACTCCATGCCTGTCAAATGAATCCATGTCCTCTCTGGAACTGCTTATTTTGGTGTCTGCTTAGGAGTTGGTGTATTCTTGATGAGCAGGACTCCGTGCCCAGTTTTGTGCCATCCAAACCTTCCCACAGCGCTGTGGTTCTGGATCTAGGTTGGACTTTAGGTCTGGTCTGAGAAATAACATGAAATTACTAAGGATGACTCATCCTTAGGGAAATTCTTCAGACTCCTTGATCTCTTTGTAGCAGCCAAGTCTGAAAATTAGACATGAACTTTCCTAAAGCTTATTTTGGCTCTCATGAGGGCTGCAATAGAATGACAAGCAGCATGCTGCTTTCTTTATTGTTTCAGTTCAAGGACTATCTCCAAAGAGTCACAGTCGTGTGCTTAGCATTACACAAAATTATTCATTTCCTAGCTATACAGAAAAGTGATTGAATTGCAGATGATTAACATATGTTATGTTTTCTTTCCTAATGCCTTCCTGTCTTTTTGTGGTACACCTTAGTAAATGGCATCAGAACACTTTGCTGTCTCCCTCAGAAACCTATTATCAAGGCTGTTTCAGAAAAGCTGCTCTTGCTTGGTACATCTGGTAGAGTGGCTCTGGAATCCAAACATAATTGCTGCAGCAACCTGACCTATGCTAGGCAATGTATTCCAGCTCCTAGCTATATTCAAAGACTGTTTTGTAAAGGACTCCTCTCCAGAGTAAATTCAGGCTTTTTCACTCTGAGCAGTTTTCCTGGGATAAAGAACCCTTTAACAGTTTTTGTTTAGAGATGCTTCAGTTTTTTCTAATCAAATCTGGCTGTCACACTTGATCATGGTCAGCAGCATGGAGATTTTGTCAGCCTGTGTCTGACATACAGGTGCTACTGCTGATTAGCACACAGCTGAGATAGGCTGGGTGCACCAAATTGGCATTTAAACTACCAAATTCTTCTTTGTCTTTTAGAGACAAGTACAGTGGTGTTTTGTGTTCAAAGTTTTGTTTTGAGTTTGAGGTAAAGACTAACTCAAGGCATTCAGCACTGCTGAATTTTAGGAATTTTCTGGTGTTTTGCAACGTTAATTGCCTAATCATCAGAACAGCAAATGTCATCTCATATAAAATAATAGATGATAGAGTCAGAAGGGGCTGTTGTGATCATTTTTGTCTGACTTACTGCATCACACAGGCCAGAGGAATTTTTATATGAACTGGGATAAGACTTCAAAGAGACAAAAAATCTGATCTTGATTTAATCATCAGATACAGGGAATCAGCCAGAACACTTGGTAAATTTTCCAGCAGCTAATTGCTGCCATGGTTAAACAACTAATTGCACTGCACTTCGTTTCTCTTCTGTTCCCTTTCAAATTGGGTCATTTGGCCTCGTTACCCTCTTGTCTGATGAATTGACAAGCACTAGAATTACGCTGTATTCCATGTCTTGGTCCCTAAAAATCATGATCAAGCTTCTGCCTTAACTTTCTCCTTGGTAAACTAACCAGTAGACTCATGAAGTTTCTAACTCTAAGGGAAGTTGTTTTGTCTAATTATGTCTTTTTTCTCAGCTATTCATAAATGTTCATCCAGTTCTGCGCTCCCCAGCACAAGAGAGAGATGGAACTACTGGAGCAGATCCAGCAAAGAGCTGCAAAAATGAGTAAGCTGCTGGAGCAACTTTCCTATGAGGAAAGGGTGAGAGGGATGGGACTGTTCAACTCAGAGAAGAGAAGGCTCAAGGGGGACCTTATCACCACAAATACCTGAAGGGAGGGGGCAAAAAGGATAGAGCCCAGCTCTTCTCTCTAATGCTCTGCGACAGGATGAGAGGCAATAGGCACAATCAGAAACATATCAGGTTGCCTCTGAACATCAGGAAACACATTTTTCCTGTGAGGGTGACCAAGCACTGGCACAGATTTCCCAGAGAAGTAGTGGCGTCTCCTTTCTTGGGGATATTCAGAACCTATCTGAACGTGGTCCTGAGCAACTGGCTGTAGGTGGCCCTACATGAGTGGGGCAGGGGACTGTCCAGATGGGCTCCTGAGGTCCTTTCCGGTCTCACCTCTTCAGTGATTGAGTGATTCTTGCATGGAAGACAGCAAGATTTAGCACAGTATGCTGGTAGAAAGTGCATCAGAAAGAAAACCTCACCAGATATAGGAAACGAAGGCTGAGTCAGAGGAAGGCAGTGTCAGGGCCAGGGTGCGACCTGCTGCACTAATCCTTGCTCTGGCCACATTGCATATGCACGGGTATTTGTTTCTTCTAAGAAAAATGATACCCACCTCTTTCAAGGATTTTGTTAGAGAATTTCAAAATGTTTTATCTATTTCCAAGTGGGTGGGAATCTGAAGTAAAGAAAGATGACATGACTTACGTGATGGCATCCAGCAGCCCAACCACACACCTGGCTACACATCTTGGTTTTTTAGAAAACCAGAAGCAAAGATTCATCCATTCCCTCTTGCTGCCATGCAGGAGCAGGCTTACTGAATAGCAAACTCCATTTGCAGAAGGACTTTTGACTTGGGTTGAAACCAAACTGAGTGTGGAAAATTTCCTCTGAACTTGAAGAACAGTGATGGAAAATGAGAGAAAAAGAACTGTAAAGGGATTTAGGGTTCCCATTTAACTGAGATACTATTCTGTGCCTGTCAATTTATTGTGCTGCAGGTTACTTTTTAGCTAGGTCAGTGGTTTGTGGGTATCTAGTCAGATGAGTGGGAAAATTTTGCTCTGAATGCAATGCTTCAACAAAGATCCATAGATTTATGCTGATATAAACCTCTTGGAAATTGTGCTTTCTCGGCAGATCTAACAGAGGTTATGAATAGTTCTTCTGAAATCAGCATTTAAATAACATTTCAAAACCACTAGAAACTTCATTATCCTGAATATATCGTTTTAGTGGTCATACAAGTAGTGAGAACACTGTGAAACAAATGTGCAGCTTGTAACTGGGAAAAATAAAACAACAGTATTTCCTAAATACTTTGTTGATAAACATCCAATTAGCCACTAGGTACCTTTACAGATCAGTACATTTGCTGAAACTTGGTAAGGTAAGACTAATCCAGAGGTAAATATCCATCCTGTTTTACGGGAATTTCTTTCTGAACTTGCCACAGATCATGATAAATACAGCTTTTAACAATACAAGTGAAGATGTTTTCCAGTTACCCAGGTTTATCTAGGAATGTAGAGCAAAACCTGTAATCATCATTAAACAGGGTTGCATTTTCCATTTTAATTCTGGAAATGTAATTCTCAGTCTCTACAGGGCTGGAGTGCATGCCCTCCTGTACATGTGCATATGTTGTTTTCCTAAATCCCCCCTGACCACAGGGATGCCAATCTACTGGAAAAACAGTTATTTTTATGTGTGTTTTAAATTACTGCTGTCTGCCTTTTCTTCATGAAGAAAAGTGAAGTCTGAGGGCCTGGGGCAGGGAAGGGACCTGTAGCCTCTCTTCCTCATGAGCCCTAACCATCCTGGTGAGAGATAATTCTGAACTCTAAGGTAGGGATGTGGCCATGTCCCTGGAGAGCCTCCACCCTCTTCTCCCTGTCTTCACCTTGTGATGGCATTATACCAGTGCATCTGCCACCTATGTCCTGGAAATGCAGGAACACAGTGCTCTGGTGGAACTAATGATGCTGCTTAATGGTGTGCACCCCCACATCTGCTAGATGCAGATGCTTGTTGGATAGCACTGTGCAGGAGCAATGGAGGCAGGGTGGAAAGCTTGCCTGAGTATTGCCAGGGAATAGAGCAATGTGGTCTTTTAATCAGTGAAAGTGTGGAGCTAAGTGTGAAGTGAGCTGGAAATTGCATTGAGGTTCTTGAAGTACAGGTACACTTTCTATTCTCACAGTGTGTCTTGGGCAGATGCCAAGGAGATGGCAGGAGTGGTGGATTTTGCAGTGCTCTTGGTCAATGAGATATTTCACCTCTGCACAATCGCTCCCAGTGCGGCAGGGCTCCTCGCTCGCTGAAACCATGCCTGCCCTGGATGGTCATACACCCTGGGCTTTGGTGAGGTGTCTGCCATTTGTCCTCCTCACTTCTTTGAAAAGATATGTGCATGTTTTGTAACTGACATTTTCTCTGCCATTTTCTTCTTTTTCAGAGTCAGATGATGACTTATGCTATCCCTTCCTACCTATCCCAGTGACTCTGTGCCATCAGGGTAAAGAACTTCTGTGAGAAGCCATCCTCTAAAGTCAATGAGCTCCCACAGACTTGGCAAAAATGTTTAGATCTTATTTGTTCCAGTTTTGATTTCTTTACCCTCCCTCCTAGGTGATTTATTAATTCTTTGTTTTGCCTGTCTCCTTTGCCAGCAGTTTCTTAGGCTGCATTTTTGGGGCATTTACTTTTCCTTCTGTGTAAAGCAGCATGATTCATTGTATTTCCTTCTTAGTGATCTCTCCTGGTTCCTCACCCCATGTTCTCCACTGATCAGACCCATTGGAGATTAGATGCTCAGCAGAAGTGATTGTGCAGCCTTTGACACTTTTCGTCCCCTGCTGCCTGGATTTCAAAGAGGTAATCACTCCCAGGGACCTGCCACTGACCCTTTGCTCAAGCTTTTGTCATTCACCTTTTACTGTCTCTTTTCTTAAAGAGCTTGAAGTATCTTATTCCTGTGCTAGGGAAAAAAAGGACACATGCACTGAAACCGTAATGATTTTACTAGCCTTTCAGAGTGCTTTTACCTGAAATGATATCAGATAGTGCCTCTGTATCACATCTCTAATACCTTTTGAAATGAAATCTTCAGCTCCTATTCAGAGATCTCCCTTCTGTTCACTCATAGCCGAGGGGACAGTCAGTGAGATGGAGAGGTGGTTCAGTTCAATACCTGCACTTTTTAACTCCTTACGTCCTGGCAGCAGCAAGTGGAGGGGACCTCTGCCAGACAATGGGACTCCTTTGGAAACTTCAGCAGGATTTTGAAAGGACTTGGGTGCAGACAATGAAGCTGTTTACAGCATTAGCTGTGAACAACTGAACATGAAGTTGAGAAGGAGATCTGAGCCCTCAGTCAAACTGACTTTGAGATTAGGAGGAAACTTTTTTTTTTTCCCGAGGCTTGCTGTTTGGTTTCTTGAACGGAAATATCTGACCGTGATCGAGTCTGTTTTTGGGGTCAGTCTAGCAGCCTTTGTTGTCTGAATTACAGACAACATCAAGTGCCATGAAGACTGAGAAAATATTTTTACACATTTTGCACTTTTTATTTCAATTCTAATGAACATTAAAGAAGTAGCTAAAAGTAAGGAAACATATTAATGCTATTTAAATTATTTAAATGGCCTTACTTTCTCTAGAGATGTAAAATTTTACATCAAAAATCCTAAAGGCTGCATTAAATCAATTGCAAACACAGAGGAAATTGACTTTTAACAGTATAAAACCAAAAAGTCCTATAACTCCTCCTAAAGCCCCTTGATATGTTTTGATGAATGCATCCAAAAAAAAAAAAAGGAGCTGGAAATTTATTTCCAAAAGCATAATATGCTTATTTAAATTTTATTTTTTCTTCAATAAATGATATATTTGAAATATTTCCTTTGGGTTTCACTGTAAATAGATGAAGTAATAATGTTGTATTTATTTTTATTTTTAAACATCTCGGAGAAAAATAACTTGTGGATTATCTCTAATGCACTGGCAACATAAGTAGCAACAGTCTTCCAGATGAAGAAGACTATGTGGAATGTGTTACATGGTAAGCAAAACTTGAGTGCTGAATCTTATGCAAAGTGTAAGAAAAGGAAATTCTTCAGCCTGGGTTCCAACATGCATATTTACATTTTAAATCTAAGTGTGGATGCACTATTTTTAATGAATTTAAACTCCTTTTTTTCCTCCCCTCTTCTTCAAAATGCTTCATAAATTGTGGTATTTGTTCCTTCATTATTTGTCATTGTGCTGGGAATCATTTGTGTAAAAAACTGCAGATGTTAGGTTTGCTGTAAATCAAACACTATGTCTGTTGGGTTTTTTCTGTCTGGTCACCTGGGTTATTGTCATGGTTTCGCTAGACCT
>WBMZ01019698.1:0-43146 GCA_013400975.1 Atrichornis clamosus | reverse complement strand
CGCCCCGCCCCGCCCCGGCCGGGTGATGCAACGAGGGCGGGAGGTTTCGCGGCGCCGCGCGTGGGGCAAAGCGGGGCGCGGGTTGCGTCAGGCGGGGCTGCCCGGCCGGGGGACACCCCGGCCCGGGAGCTCAGGGGCCGGCCTGTCCAGGCAGCGCTCGGTGCGAGATTCCTGTCTGGTGATGCCAGGGGATCACCCGCTGCCAGACCCCAAAGGCCGGTGGAGCAGACCGCGCCGTGCCCAAAAGGGAGAAGCTGGGGTGGAAGGAGCGGGCAAGCCCTCCTCAGGAGCCTGCCCCACGCTCCCGGCTTTGGCTTCATCCCAGAACCCGAGATGTTGCGTTGGAAAACCAAGCAGTTAATATTTAACACGGTGAAGCGACAGCTCCTGACGTCAGCAGGGCCAAGGCGCAAGGCACATAGGCGAAACAGAATCATAACATCCAACAAATGCAAGGACGTGGTGCTGAATCCAGCTACTGGAGTGCATTTCCCCCTAGTACTAAATCCAAGCTGGAGTGCCAGCTTGTAACACGTAACTTTTGTTACGTGGATGGGTCCAAGTGCTGTCTGTGTATGGGGTGGACATCCAGCTGCAAAACAACTTTAGGCAAATCGTGACAACCAAAGAGGTGGGCTCTTTACAATACAAAGTTGTTCATTTTGGTCTTAGAGGAGGAAAAAGAATGAGAAGCAAAACCACTGAGATATTTTAATGAAAGTATTTCTCATTATTGTCCTCTGCACTTAATGACTCCGAACAGTCTATTTACAGTCTTTTATTTAGCTTCCTGTTGGTCTCCGTCCAACCGGCACCCACCTTTCCATTCCACTTAATAGGGCGTTGCAGCTACAACACACACAGACAGTGGTGGGTGCTCCCTGTACTGTGCTGCATCCACCACGGGTGACAACAGCCTGCACAGCTCTCACATCTGCCGCACTGCTCCTTGCCTTACACAGCATGTCCTTTTCTCCTGCCCTGCATGACTGACTCTCTGACTTGTCACCTTGGATGACCCTTCACAAGGTCAGCCTTGTAACAGAGCCCAAAGCTCCTTCATTTTCCTCTCCACTTGCGCTTTTCCCAGTCACCTTCTCTGTCTTACTCAGGCTCAAAGGTATGGGGTTGGCATGACATCCTCCCAGCCCTTCACACCACACACCCATGCTGGTACAGGCTTGCAGCCTCTTACTCTTTCTGCAATGGTCCCTTTCCATAGGCAGAAGATGAATCCGTCACCTGCTTGTACAGCTGCTGTATTTGGAGGCCTTAGTCAGAACAGAAAGTGCTCCAGAGTGTTCTTATCATCTCTCTGTATCGAAGCTTCACTTGGCAAAATAAGAAATAAATCTTTCAGTCTTACATTTTCAGTCTTGTGGATCCTGTCCCCTAACATACAAGACTCCCGCCTTAGCAATGCAGTTTGTCAATGCTAAAATGATGTGGCATTTCAATCAAATGAAACCAGTGCTGTCTGGGAATTAAACCAGTCCTCTGCATCCCATTGTAGCAAGTGTATATTCTTCATATTTAGTTGGGGGTTTTTTTCCCTGATAAAATCAAGGAAATTTGAGCAAACCCCCAATATGTAGTTAATAAAAACATTAAAACATTTGTCTGTAGGTGCATCTTCATTATCAAGAGCACAAAAAGAGACCATGCAGTGTCTAAAAGATAAGCTGAAGAAGCTCTTGCTAGGTGCTGAGCTTAGTAACACCAGTAAAAAAAAAAATCTAGCCTTTTTCTTCAGCTTTCCCCAGGACATGAATTTTATCAATTTTCTTGGTTTGTTCAGTCTGGAGAAAAGGAGATTAAAGGGAGACCTCACTGCAGTCTTCAGCATCCTCATGAGGGGAAGCAAAGGGGCAGGTACCAATCTCTTCACTCTCATGACCAGTGACAGGACTTGAGGAAATAGTGAAGCTGGGTTGGGGGAGGCTGAGGTTGGATAGCAGGAAAAAGTTTTTTATCCAAAGGTGGTTGAGCACTGGAACAGACTTCCCAGGGAAGTGGTCACAGCACCAAGCCTGTCTGGTTTCGAGAAGTGTTTGAACAACTCTCTCAGGCACATGGTGTGATTCTTGGGGTCTCCTGCTTAGGGACAGGAGTTGGACTCCATGATCCTGATGGGTGCCTTCCAACTCATCTTATTCTATGATTTTATGATCTGAGAAATGCACTGGATTATGCACGTGTAACAAACGAAGCACTAGGCATCTTATCTGCTAGTAAAAGCTAAGGAAAATTGGACCAAGAATTAAAAAAATATACTACTGGGAAGTGACTGCAAGCCTGCTGGTGTGGGAGAGAAATTGCTCCTTTCCATTGCAGAGCTGTCTCATTAGTGTGTCTGCCTTTGCCAAAAGGCTCTGCTGCACAGCTAAGCCAGACTTGCATTGGAGAGCCAATGCATACAGCAAAAGCCTTAGGGGACCAGCTTCAGATCCCACAACAGTTAAGCACAGGTCTCTGCTCCCTGCAGTGCTGTACAACCAGATCAGTGAGGTATGAGGTTAGAAACTCCTTTTGAAGTCAAGTCCCTGATTTTCTTGTGTAAATTGGGATATTGCTCCATCATTAGGGGCACAGCCTGAGGGAAGACTGTTACTGAAGTTACAGCAAGAGGTTAAGAATTTTTCTATTGTTGTTCAAGCTTTCATTCATTCATTCATTCGTTTCTTATGTTGACTGTACCTTCAGTGTACTCGGGTTAAATAAACCAAGGGCATGAGGATCACTAGGAGTGAAGGAACAGAAAAGGTGTTTTGCAGACAGTAAATGTGCAGCTATGTAAGTGAAGCAGGTGGATACAAAGGAGAGGGTTTAGTGTCTGTTGGCATTGTTGGAGCTTGGGTTCACAAGGCAAGGAGAACAGCCTGCCAAACTGAACCACAGGAATGTTCAAACAGGTGTGAGGGAGGATGTGGAGCAGCAGTGGAGTTAGCTGTTAGGGAACATGATGTAGGTTTTGTGGTGCAACAAAAGGAGATGGAAAAAACTATAGGATTTCAACAGTTTAAAAGTGACTAAGGGAAAAAGAAATATAATGGTCATACTCAGTTAATGTAATAATAATAATAATAATAATCTTTAAAAAGCCTAACAGCAGTAAGAATGTTTACTTTGGCCTGGAACCTTTGGGGAAGAGAAAAAGACAATCATAGCTTTATTTGTTACTCCTGAAACTAGTTTTTCCAGGTTTCAGGAAAAGGAGGAGCTAGTTTCTCTTTAGCAGTGTGTGCTGTGCTTCCCCAGAGCAAGCATTCCCATGTTAGTGTGGGGTGATTAGCAGTGCCAGGGCTGCCTGTTTTTCAGGATAGTGGTGAATCACCTTAGAGCCAGAGGAACCAACAATAGGGCTGGCATGACACATAGCAGTGGCTTGTGTTTCAGTCTCTTATTTGCTTCAGTAAACTGAGGGCATATACTGGGTCTTGCAAAAAATTGTTCTGTTCAGAAAATATCAGCTGGGGGACAGGAGGATTGCCAAATCATTTCCAGATACCACCACATCTGCCTCCAAGCTTGGCATTGCTTTCCTCTCTGTAATGAGCAGACAGGAAAATTTAAAAACTAAATTGTCCCTTTTTCCTGAAGGCTTCAGTAAAGATTAAAGCTGCTGAAAGTGGAGGTGAGGTTCTGCCAATGCTACAGACTTTTAAAAGCAATGTAAATCAGTACTATTCACCTGATATTCACAATACCACATCCACATGCATCACCAGGGGTCTTACTCACTTCTGTTTGATGAATGCGATTCTTATGGCATTTACAAATCCCCTCCAGATGCGAACACTTACCACAGAAACATGCAGTCAGCCTTGTTTCAAACATGGACATGCAGAAGCAGCGTTGTCAAAGCTTCCGTATTAAAGCTGGGGGATCAGGAAAGGCATATAGAACAGTAGGAAATGAGTGTATTTGAATTTGTTTGCTGCATCCAAAAGGAACACACTTCTGTTGTTAAACGCATTAACTCATGGCGTTAAATACAGGCCTGAGCAAAGAGAACTAAAAACGGCAAAGGACATACCAGTATGTTAAAGTGAACAACCATAAACTCCAGGGGATAAAGAACTGTGAGGACACTGGGCTGAAAACCAAGTCTAGGACAAGGTGATAGTTTGGGGTGTTCTTCTGCAGGACAGAAGCTGATGCTGACCTACTCCACGTTCAGTCTGTTCGCCCCAGAACTGCCACAGCTCTGACTGTTGTTAGCTGTGTTGGTTGTTTTTTCAGTTCCCATTCACAGATGGAAATGACAAACTTGATGGAGACATAACAAACTTGATTTGTATTTGAATTAGTTATATGAGGGGGAAAAAATAAATCCATATATCTAAAGAGCATTTTAATATGTCATCAATACCCTACCAGTGGCCTGGTAGTTGGCTGAGAGGTCCTTTAAGCAAACACAGCACTCTTGTTTTGCCTTATGAATTGTACACCAGTGAGTGATCTGCACAATGGGTTTTGCTGATTTCCCCCACCCCGTTCTCACTTCAAACTGGTGGGCAGTTTTGATCCCCCTGGCAGGGCCTGGCCTCAGTTGCTGTGGTCACCCTGTCCCTCTCTTATATTCCATCTTGCTGACAAAGTGCCTCCCAGCACTAGTCCATAAAAAACTTCTCTATAAAGAATCAGAACTTTAATTTCAGAATTGGGTTTCTTTCTTAGTTACAGGTAGACATAGTGAGCAGAATCTGAGGAGACAGTGGGTAGAGTTGTAGCAGGAACTCAGGGAATTTTGTCTTTCCTCCCTTCAGGGTAGGAAAGAATCTCAAACACTTCCTACTAGTATAGCTTGAGGGATGAACAGATTGGACACTGAACTTAAAATCTGAGTACAGACTTGTGGAAACTCCTTTTGCTTGGTCCCATAGCATCCCAAACCTAAGAGCTCATCTGAGTGCCAGACTTTGAGTGGTGAACTAGGTTGGCTCACCTTTTGGTGTGGTGTAACCCTCTGTTCTTTGGTCCCCCATGGCCTCACTCTGCTGCCCAAACACTAGAAGGGCATTTTGAGGAGTCATGTGGATGTCCACATTGGCAGCCTTAAGGTGAGACACTGATGGAGGAGGCATGGGCTCACAAGGCCTGGGTTGGGAACCTCAGCCTTGGCTGTAAAACTCAGCATCTTATCTGGGTTGATGGAGTGTTCTTCTTTAGTTTCACTTCAGGACACGATTTAGTGTCAGTTCCAGGAAAGACAGGTTTATAGCTAAAATATTAAACAGATTTGAGAAAAACCTGAAGGAACTGGTTGATACAAGCAGGTAGACTGAAGTGTCCAAAGACAGAAATGAGGAAGACCAACAGAATTTTAATTCAAAGGTTGAAAGCAAATCTATGATTTACATGCTAAGCAGGGAAGGATAACTGTTTAGGGAAGTAACCAGCTGATTTCAAGAACCACTTAAGAAATAATAGGGAACTCATACAGGATGGAAAAGGAATAATGCAACAGAGAAACTTCTGGTTTAGCACTTTGCTATGGAACGAAGCAAGAGCTGCAGAAGTTAGGGCCAGTGTACACATTGGGAAGAGCTTAAAACACAGTGAGATGCTTTTTAGTCAAATAAAAAGAAGATCAAGAAAGAAGTGAGATTACAGGCAGGGATATGACTGTGAAGACCAAATATATCTTAGATGCAAACCAATAAAAGACAGGGTGGTGATTGCTGAGAGGCCTTTAAAAAAACTACCACATCTGAAGCAAAGCACCATTCTAAGAACTCCTGGTGCTCGTGTCAAGGGAGGTGAAAGAACAGACACAAACCAAGAGTTTATTAACAAAGAATGTAAATATGTAAGTGGGGCAGGTACCACATGACTGGAAAATAGCAAGTGCTGCCTGTATTTGAGACATGAAAAATAAATTGCCATTTAGCAAACTGAAGCCCTGTTATTCAAACTGAATTCACACAAGGGGATATGAGCATTAGTTGGACATGAGTGACATAGCTTGGAGATTGAAAAGAATATCCTAACCTGCAGAACAGCTAGGTTTTAAATTTGCACCCCCACTCCTCCATATGAAGGGCCAATAACAGAAAAATAACTCCTTTATGTAGATTTAACTGCAACAGAGATTATGTGAAGTTGTTATATCTGCTAGCTAGAGGATGACCACAAAGCAGCCCAAAACAGGCACAAACTGAGAGTTCTGAAATATCTCACTGATGACAAAGCAAGAGCTGCAGAACAATGCAAAACTTGAACCACCACCTCATTCCTTGGCTACTGAGAAACACCAAATAAAGCAACATTACAGTACCATCTGGAATTTTGAAGGGTAGAAGGAAGTTGAAATTCATGTTCTACTTACCATCAGAGAAGTGAGCGACGAAGTCAGTCACCAAGCTTTAAGAAAGGAGCACAAATAGCCAGCATGCTTTCTGAAGACAGGAAGCAGCAAGTTGCCAAGTGTAATAAGGGCACAAGAGATTTCTCCTTGGGAACAAAGCCCATAAACTACACAGCTAAAGAGATGTGAGAAAGGCCTACAAAGAGTAAGAGCAAAGTCTGCTACATGAATAAACACAACAAAGAGGAAAAAAGCCCTCCCTCTACCAGGCATCTGGTTGAACCCAACATGCCCCACAGGAAGGAGAGCAGCCAGCCTCCTAGCAGCCCTGCCCCTCTTTGCAATGTCCAGAGAGAAGGATTTGCACCTGGAACAGTCACTAATAGTCTTCATCTGAGAGAGGAGAGAAACCCACATGCTACCCACTCACCCAAATCCTTATCAAGGCAAAAAGGAGGGTAGTACTAGTACTTTTGTTTAGACTCTTGATTGCTCCAGGGCAGGAAGATGTGTGTGTTGACTGTACAATCAAAGCAATAACCCAACCACTCAATGTGTGGGACTTATGGATCAGTGTGGAGAAAGAACAATAAATAGCTCTCTTAATAAGAAGTTGCTGCTTCATGCATCCCTTCTCCTTTAAAGTTTCTAATGTGTAAATATGCCTCACTTATGTAGTATTTCACTCTTTTGAACATTTGAGTGTTGCTGCAAGCAAATGACCTACCTAATGTGATACTTAATGCAGAGGAAGACAGATGCTTTATGCTGTTTTATCAGCAAATGAGATTTGCTTATTTCTAGAATGACTAAAAGTCTCATTGCTGTGACAAAAAAATGTAAATAGTCCTGAGATTGTGGCTCATACCAAGCAGATTATTATTAGTGACAAATACTGAAAGATTTTACTTTAAATGTGACCATTCTGTGCAGAATTTTATGTTCTGATGTTAAGACAATGTCTCTGTCTAAAGGAAATCTGCGGTCCTGCTGAAAATATTTGTCTTTATATTTTAGTACCTCTGGCACATACATTGAAAACTGTTGTTTGAAAAATAGCTGTAAATGTGTTGTATGTGAGCTAGCATATTTGGTTTTGTGGTATTAATAGGACAGATTCTCTCTCAACAGGAATTCCACTCCTTTTGTGATTTCCTAAGTCATTTCCACTTAGGTTTTGGGCCCTTAGCTCTCAGCTGTCTCAAAATAAAGCCCTGCTTTCTTTGTCCTTTAATTTGGTAACCTAGGTCTGCAGTTTCCTTTTCTGAATCTTCTTGTGATTAACCCAGCAGATCCAAAGATGTGTCCTTACTAATTACAGGTATTCTTCCCAAAGATGAGGAGCAGAACATGCCAATGATCACCACCTTCCTTAAAGCCTAATGCTATTTATTTAGAACAAAATGTTATGGAAAAAAGCTACTAAATAAGCCAAGAAATGACTCACACACCTGCTAAGCGTTGCCTGTCTTCCTTGTGGTGCCCTGGCAAATATGATAAGCAAGATCTGCCAGCTCTTTAATTCAGAGAGAGCATCTGTGTATCAGATCGTGCTGTCTCTCTGCCCCAGAAGACAAAAATGAGTGCCAGGATAACAGGCATGAGAACTTGTGTGAAGACACTCAGGTTCCACAGAAACACTTCTCATTCAGCAGGAGTGCAAATGCATAAGCAGCATGTGCTGCCCAGCAGCCGGTCCACACCATCCTTCCCATGCTGCGGGCCAGCACTCAGTTCTTCAGCATCTGCCCAAAGCTGGGTAGGCTCCTGCCTGTAACCTGGGTGCCAGTCATGCTGCTCTCTGAAGTCAAGTGCCTGCCACTTTTTTGCATGTAGGAACAGCAAAAACTTGCATGGTTGGACAGCTGAGAATACTCAAAATTAATCAGTAGCGGTTGGATTTTCTGTAAGGCCAATGATGGGCATTGTCTTCCTACGCTCAACCACATGCAAGATCAAAACAGGAAAAGCATCTGCCTGGACAGAGCTGTTGTGTGTGTTGGTTGTGACCAGTCCTGGGTTGTCCTGGTGCATTCCATGCTTTGTAACCTTTGTGGCAGTTCACTGTAGCAGCATTTGAAAGCTCAGTGTTATAATTTCCATCATGGGGATATCATTACTCTCAAATACTTTAAAACTATTATAGATTATGAAGATAAAATTATTTCAACATTAAACCTCTTTCAGTTCAGTTTAGAAGATAAGATGCTTCCAAGCCCTCTGGAATGACAAGTCAGAAAATGCATTTCTGTAGCCCATTTGGGAACAGAATTTTTCTTGTGAAATAAAATAGGTCCTGTTTTTAAGAGAAGTCATGACTTTTGTGGTCTGTTACCAATGTTACTGGCAATGGCTCTGGACACAGTCTCTTTGAAGTCTAGTTTGGCTTTACAAGAAACCCAGCGATACATGTGTCTTACTGTGCTCTTTTTTGGGGAGGGAAAGTTTCCTTTCTGCCCTGTATGAAACACCAGGGCCATGTGGCAGAATGATTGTGCTGTCCTGCACTAAGATGGACGCAGAAGGCTTCTGAGAACATATTGCATCAAGTCATAGGCTGTGCTGCTAGCAGAAGGTAGGTAGGAGGAACACCAGTGTCCAGGCTTCGGGCTCTTGACTGCCCAGCCAAGACAGCTCTTGTAGTGGTTGCCAAAAGAGAGGTTGATCAACAGGGTGAGTCAGAGCATTAGCATAAATGGAGGTGAATTCCCTGTGGCTGCACGGTGTATAAGGGGGTGTGTTTGGGGGAAGCTGACTCCAGGCACGTATGAAGACTGGGAGCTGCTGGGCTGATTCACCCGTGCTGCTGGTGACGCGTGGCACTGCCAGTGCAGAGCCCTGGGCTTATGGAGACCACTGGCGTTTCTGCCTCACCTTTGCGTCACCCAGACATGCCTATGCCTGCAGGCACTGATTTCACCTCCCTTCTCCAGGCAGAGACAAGAAGTCAGTACCCAGAAGCTGTATCTTTGCTTTTGTTCCCTAGGCGTAAGTCACGGGTGTGCTCAGTGTGAAATGGTAGCTGTGTTGCCATGCCGTGTCAGAAAGCCGAGGCAAGCAGGGCTCCCGCAGCCCTGAGCAGCCTGTCCATTAACCAATTACAACTGCCCTGCTGCCCCTGCATGTGTGAGAAGGCTCCTGTCAGCCTTTTGATGGAATGTGTGGCAAGGAAGGGTAACTTGACAGCTTTTCTAGGTGCAGAGGAGATGTTTCTGCTGCACCTTCTTGCCTTGTAAGCAGTGTGTGGGAAGAGTTGACAGTGCAGTTCTGTGGGCCGTGCTCCATACTGGGAGGCAACAGGAAAGTGACTCATTGCATCCTTTTCTGTGCAGGGAACATGGTGACTTGAAGAACAGGCACTGGACCGCACAGTAGCTGTAAGACTGACAGCAGAATTACATAGATTGACAGTGACCAAGCTCTTGGCTGGTTAAGTTCACAACTGAAGTCATCTGAGCTCCTCTTAGGAGTTCCTCAGCTCTCAGTGACCTGTGGGCACCAGCAAATAGAGTTCTGCTCCATCCAGAGCTGTCATACTTTGCCAGTGTTTTAATAGCTGTGGCTGAAAACAGCATCCAGTGTGAACAGAACAAGGTATTTACTGTTAACCTGTTTTCATGCCTGCTTGCATAACTTCTCTGTTCATGTAACTGCACTGTCAGTCTGAGCTTTTTCCTGCACTCAGCATGTCCTGATACTGCTTCTCTCCTGGCTGACCCTGACCTATCAAAATTCCCTAGGTGATTGCGTTTCTCTGTCTGCTCTGATTCTGCTATTGATCCTGTTCTGGCACTAACCTTTTCCAGCTCTGCCATGACATGTCGCCATTGCAGACTTTAATTCTGCTCATGTTCCTAACCTTGTCTTATCTGAAACCCTGCAACATGCTGGATTTTTTAAAATGGATGTAAGAGCAGAAACTCACTTGAGCCATGCTGAATTCAGTAACTTCATCTATTTACGTCAAGGCCAGAGATTTCCTTGTCACTCTTTCCCCTTTCAGCAGTTCCTTGGTAGTTTGAGGTGCTGTGGTATCTTCCCAATGCCAAATACTCTGCCCAGTTATGTCTGTCTGTATGTGGTGACAGTGATAATGTCCACAAAGCAGAATGTAAGTGCAGTTTATCTGCCTTGGTTGGAGTAAAAAGGATAGTGTAAGGTGCAGGACTACAAGAATCTGGGCTCATTTGGCTCTTGAAAAACAATTGGACTCTTTTGAGAGGAGGTGGAAAAGAAGGACAAGTGAGATTGATGTGGCTTACGTGCTTTTTAGAAGTAATCTACTTAAAAGTAATCCAATCTGAATTCTACCTGCATCCTTGTACAACATTTGTAGCACTCATTCCTCCACAGCCAGTTGTAACAACACAGAGTAAAGGGTGATGTAGCTTGGTTGAGTCTGGATCCAGGTTTTACCAGGCAACCTTCCCTGTTTAATGGCCAGTGTGAAATCTGGCAGTGAGCTGTACAGTGCTGACTATGGGGAATCTTCTTCTGAGGCAGACTAAATCTGTGGACACTCTGGTCACATGGGTGCTGGAGGCTGATGACTGGTGTGTGTGGAATATCAAAATCATAACCTGAGTGATTGGTTTGTTACGTAATGATTGGACTGGAATGTTGTACACAAGCAGAGGCATCGTCACTGCCTATTTACTAACTCTGATGTTACACATAGCCTGAGGTTACATCAGGCTAAAGAGCACACAGCCACATTCTCATGAGATGGGAACACTAGACTGGTGCCAGGACAACAGCTGACAATGTCAGCTTTTTTTGATAGGTATTTCCCTCCTCTCATTTCAAGGAAAAGCCTCAAAATGTTCCCTTGATGGTATCCTCAGTGTAAGATTTCAGGACTCTCAGCTAACATATGTATTTCAAACCCTCAAAGATGTGTGAACCACACCTTGGTACAGATTACTGTTGAGGAAAGACTCTCTGTCCTGTTTTGTGTGTGTATTGGATAATATTCCTTGAGTAGATCTTTTCTGTAGGAAAATAGATAAGCTCCTAGAGCTTCCAGACAATTATAACAAAATGGCTGTACAGCTGCTTGTGCTCCAGTTTCTGATGAACATGGCATTGCTGCAGCATTGCTGCTGGGACATGTACAGCCCATTCTTAATTTTGTGTGTTACACATACATGTCATGTTGTGGAACAGTGAGTGGTTTCCAATATATTTTAATCTTTTCTAGTTAAGTGCTATTTTAGGAAATCTGTGCCAGCTAAAACAGGAAGGCTGTTGCCTTAAAGCCTTTAAGAGGTTAATGATTCTTTAGGACAATAATTTTCTCTTTTTGAAATCACCCTCTAATCTCAACCTCCAATCCCACAGCACTTGGCTACAACCTGCCAAGACTCCAGCCTAGCAGCACGTATCTTGCAGCGTCAGCTGGAGAACCTGGGCACTGCCTGCAGGAGAAAGGCTTCATGCAGAGGTGGATGCAGGGTGAGAGGACAGTAGTGTTCTTCTCTCTGGGATCTTGGTTGGCAGAAACTTATTCCTAAAGTCTGTCACTGCAGGCTAATGCCTTTAGCTTTGTTCCTGACTAAACTGCCTCAAACTGTGGAACGGGCAGTCACAGTCCTGCCCTCTCATAGACTGACCATCTGCGTGTATAATGTTATGATCAGACCCTGTTATGTTTTAAAGCTTAGACAAGAAAATAAGGATCAGAGGCTCCTGGTTGAAGATTGATAAGAATGCATTTAAATCACTTGATGCTGTACTTAATCATGTGCTTAAGATTAAGCAGTTAGTGATTCCTTTAATTTGAGTCTGAGTCTATGCATAACAGATGTCTTCAGAGTCAGAGGAATGAAGAATCCCTCCAAATCTGCCAGTGCCTTTTCTCTCCAATCCTGAAGATGGCTGTGGTGATCAAACTATTGCCCAGGGACAGTTTCATGCTGCATCTCCAGTTGAATCATCACCTATTCTTCTCCTATCCCCCACTACATTAGCCTATAATACGAAATTTCCTGGAACAAAGGCTATGGATAGCTGTTCTCTTCTAGGTCCAGCTGGCAGGAAAGCCCCAGCTTTTCTTGCTGCTCCTCCAGACCTGCTGGCAGAGTTGTGTATACGTTTTAGCCTAAATGAGCAGGACAAGCAAACTGCTCTTCAGCAGGTTAAGATAACATCTGATGGCACAGTAGCTTTGAATGCGCATTTGCCTCCAAGCACGCCTCTTTTCCCTTAGTTGCCTCGTTAAACTGGCTTTCCAAAATTTTCCCTGCCCTGTACTGTCAAGCATCACAGCAGAGCTCTAGCATTTCTTAGCCTGTGGATTTCCATGGATGGGCAAAGTGGAGGGGAGCAGATGTTGCGTGTCAAAGGCTTGGCTATGAAAGATTAACTGTGGATGGATACATGGATAGGCAGGTTAAATGCAGCAGCAGAAAGGATTTAGATTTTGCTGCAAGGTAATGGAATGGCACCAACAGATGATGGGTGTAGCTGAAGAGGTCTCCATTCATCTGACAAAGCCTATGTACCGCACTTTTTTGCAGTCAAGCAACACAAATATGAGAGACCAACTCTAAGCCAAGAACTGTCTCTTCCCTCTTTCAAGATGGGGTGACTTGGTGTTTGTTGAACAGAAATATGGTTTTGCCATGTGTCTTCTTTCAAACATCAGCAAGTGTGAGGTCTTTTAGTTCTGTCATAACACTGAGTTGTGCATCAAAGAAAAGTCAAAACTAGACTCCATAGCATCCTCTGTGGAACCTTCAAGCCTGAGAGGTAATCCCTCTGACAGATTTCAGCCACTTTCCTGTAAAAGGACGGGCCTATTTTCTTTGAGCTATTTTTGGCAGTTCTTTAGATATATATGTGGTAGAGGAAGATAATGAGAGCAATTAAAGAGGAATTGCAAGCTGCTGTGCTGGAGGTAATGGAAAAAAGGTGTCATGATACGGTTGTGCAATAGCTTCATGTTTTATGTATTGCTCACAGTGGAACGTGCCATGAGAGGACTCAGTACCTGAGTGGAAGGGTCCTTGTGGCATGTTACAGCATCGGTGATATATGTAGCAAAGATTGCATCATAATGCTGAGGATTAGCATTATAGAACATCTGAAGAGCCTTTAAGTGGGAGAAATCCATGTGGGAAGGCCAGCTGGTGGCTACATGTGGCTTTTCCCAGAAGACATCAGATCAAAATAGTTACAAGCTGAATCCCCCAGTTTTTCTGTGTGTTTGTTGAGAACATAGTGCACTGGATTTGAAAACAATTTATTTCATGCTCTGTGACCAGCCTAGTCAAAAAACAGCTTCAAATGGGAAACTGAGAAACAAAGGCAGGGCAGGAAACAGAGTTGAGCTCTCAATACGACCCTTTAAATTGAAAAAGCTATAAAAGGCTGGCATAGATTTCATAAACAAGCGAGTTGGGGAACAACAGAGTTTGAAAGCTTCATTGTTTTTTGTCAAATTTTTATTGACAAATCTTCTTCCTGGTATGTTGGCTCTGTGAGAAAAATTAAAGCAACCGCTTAGATACTGTTATTTGACAAATATTGCACCAATGGATCCTCTAAGAAAACTGAGCAGGCAAATTCCTCTTCCCATGCAGGGTTTTTTTCTCTGCTGATCTCTCATTCTCCTCATTTCTGAGGCCCCTAAGCAGGACCGCCCACAGAATCACAGACTATTCTCAGCCGGAAGGAACCCACTCAGATCATCAAAGTCCAACTCCCGGCCCTGCACGGGACAGCCCCAAGAATCACATCATGTGCCACTTAGCAAGCTGTAATCTGCATATGAAGAGATGATGTGAAAGAAAGTTGCTGGTAACCATGACACCTGAAATTATTTTATGCCTTCAGTAGACCACAACTACCATCAAATCCCATGTTGACCTTGCTGTTTTATTGCCCTAGCCTGGGCATACCTCTTGCCTGAGCAGGCTCAGATGTTGCATCAGTGTCCTCTAGTAATGCACAGGACTCTTTTTACACTAGTTAATTGAGTCTAACTATCCCTCCTGGAAGCAGATGAGTAAGTATCCGCCCCACTTTACACCTAGGAAGAGTGGGAGGGGAAAGTGGCTTGACCCAAGTTTAAGTGGTAACTGGTGTGAGCAATGTCAGAGTACCCTGTTTGCCTGCACCTGAGCCCTGTGCATGCAGAAATGGTGAAGTTCCTTATGGAACGTGGGAGAGAAGTTGTGTTGGGCTATCCATTCTGTGTTAGACATTATATTGCTTGCTGGGTGCTAGATAATGTGTTGAGAAAGGCACGAGGGGACCAGGCTCAGAGGCACAAGCTGCATTGCCAAGCAGAATAACAGTACCAGTGACATGGTGGCAACAGGCTTGCCCTGGCCTGCTGAGTACTGGCAGGAGGACAGCCTGGGTAGTCTGATGGCAAAAGGGATGCTGGCCTCGTTTCAACGGCTCAGTCTGGCTGCATCAGTGCCCTGGTTGGTATTTCCTTCCTTCTCCTCTAAAGAAAAGACAAGATAATTTGAAGCAAAAAGCCAAGACTTTGCCCTCTGGAGGGATTCCAGGGCTGCAGATGGACTGGGCTGTTCGCAGTGCTGCTGGAAAGCAATTACATTTGCAGTTCAGGGGAAGGGAAGAGGAGGAGGGAGAGTCACTGAACTGACAGCAGGGATAAGAAGGTAGCTCATTAGCACATCATCTTTTCTGCACCCTTCTGTGTGGGAGCAGATCTCCATATGATGACATTCAGAGTCTGGCAGGAATGTCATCCTGGAACTAGTAGGAATTTTTCTGCAAGAAAGTGTGAGCGAGTAGGTTTGAAGAGATCAAAAGTGCATTCCTCTGTGGTCCTAAGACCATAAAGGTTCATCCTTCAAGATTGTTCTCAAACTTCACCATCAGCTGCTGACCTGGAATTTCAAAACTTGTAACCAAAGTGTGGAAGTAATGAGGTATTCATTAAAACAAAAAAATACAAAAAACACAAACAAAAAACCTGCAAACAACAAAAAAACCTGAAACCAACCAACCAAAACAGAACAAACCCTCCACCCCTTCTGCTTTCCTTGGTCCAGCCTTGGAGTGCATGCCAAGAAGTACCTATTTACTGCACTGTATCTACGGTAAATCAAAGCTGGGAAAGACTGTATCTTCCCTTACCCTGTAACCATCCTCTATGGTGGATGAATTTTTAACTGAACATTAGAAGTAGAGAGCTGATTATGTGCTGAGCAGTTACTTGTGCTTGGAGAATTCCAGTAGGAGCCATACAGAAGACTTTCTCTGTATGGCATTCATAACAACTTGGAGAGCAAGTCCTGTGTCAGTGACAGGGGCCTGCTGGTAACCTCACAGTACACCGGTAATAAAGATATAATACATTAATTATGGCCTGAAGGTTGAATTCCTCATAGGCTTTTTAAAAAGACTCATGTGACTGCTTAACAACACTCTCATCCCCTGAACAATCCTCATGGTCCTGCAGGAAAATGTCAGAAAAAGCATACCCTAACTGTTCCCTAAAGGAACAGTTAAGAATGGGAAACGTGTGTATCTCACATCAGCCAAGCATAAAAGGTTGTCCTCCATGGCACAGCTGTGTCTCCTTTTTTGAAGATGTCTGTGTTGCATGTGTAAGTATCAGTGTGAGGAATGAATCCTTTTGTTGAGATGGAGATTAAGGGGCAAAGAATGAACTCACACCGAAAGCTTTTGAACCCAGTGAAGCACCATGTAAAGACCAACCCTTCTTATTTTCTCTTAATTCTTCTGTCTCCTCAGCCTAAACCTTGTCCAGCTCAGAGTGGAGGAGCTGGAGTGCCCACAGGACCCACAGCGCCATGGTGTGGTAACACCTCAGTTAGGACAAGCAGTCAGCTCTGGCAGTCCAGTTCTGCAGCCAGAAAGAGTCTCTTCAGTATTGCCTCTTCGGGATTCAGTTCGTGTCAGTGTAGCAGCTGTACCACTCGCTTGGGCACATCCCACTAGTGACAGCGAAGTGGGGGGCAGCACTGCAGAGACGTGTTTGTCCTTAGCGGTAAGGCAGCCTCCATTGACAGAGGACCTCCAAGCACGGTACAAGCACCTGCTGTAACTTACAGTGGGTAAACAATACCTGATGGAGAACATCATGGACAGAAAAAGAGGAGGAATTCTGCAGAGGGCAGCTGCAGAGACTGAACAGTAGGAGCTAGGAGGGAAGAGAAGGAATAGATCCCTTACCCTGAATTCCTGTGATCCTGATTTACCCCCACGTAACTGTTGGAGTCAGTGCAACTACATTAGTAGGAAAGCTAGCTCAGAAATAAAAAAATTAGCTCCATATCTCTTCACCAGTTGTTCTTTGTACTAATAGCACATGCTTTCTTCTCACTCCAGAACTCACTTCATCCAGGTTACAGGAGGTACCTGCTGCAAATGTTAATAATGCTTTTTATATAAAAATAAAGCAGAGAACAAGAGGAGATCACAAGAGGTGTGCATCCAATACTGCACAGGTTATTGCAAAGGCATTTTGGACCTAATAATTCAGCTCTAGAAAATTACAGCTGAGGCTATTCAGCACCCTCAAGGCAGGGGTGCGCCTGCATGAAGAGGTGCTCCCTTTCATTTGGCAGCTGCAACCCTGTGCCATTATCTGCCACAACACACAAGGGGATGCCTGGATTAGTGTTAAAACAAAGGTGATGTTTATGGAAGTGAACAATTACATTTAGAAAGATATAAAGAATGGCATCCACCCTTCTGGGAAGTGGCTGATCTCTGCAGGTCTTGGGTGGTGTCTTCTCCTGAGGTATCCTGTGTGGATGCCTAGCAGTGCCTTGACTGCCTTTGCCTCTCTGGAAAATGACTCAAAAAGGTTGGAGAGCTGCAGTTAGTTATTTTCAGGAAGGAGGTAACAGGATCTGAAGAAATGAAACAGAAGTGAAAGAGAAGCAGAAGTAGACAGTGAGGAATCCTTTTCAAAGTAAGTGTACACAGTGCAGCTATTTGCCATGACATTCTGGTGCCTTTCATAGAATCTTAGAATGGTTTGGGTTGGAAGGGATCTTAAAGACCATCTAGTTCCAACTGATCTGCCACGGACAGGAACTCCTTCCAGTAGACCAGGTTGCTCAAAGCCCCATCCAGCCTGGCCTTGAACACTTCCAGGGATGGGGCATCCATTCTTTGTCAGGCTCTGCAGGTGCCCACAGCAGAGTTTACCTGCTTTCTGTCTCTCACATTTCCCATCAGGTATTGTAATCTAATTCTGGTGTAGGCTTACAAATACCCCTCGAACTGCTCTAACTGCCCTTTCACTAGTACAAGTCCAGCATGTGTGTGAGCCTGAGGAAAGGAAATCAAAAGCCAACCAGCCACACCCCAAAACATCAATGCTGCAGAAGTGACTAACTCTGCTGGTCCCTGAGGGGCTGTGGTGACATCTTTAACCACACCTAAAGAGCTACATGTTCTGCTCTCCCCACCTGCCTCCAGGCTGCCATGGGAGTCAGGCTTTCTGAGCCTGCAGTCGCACTGACACCACTGCTGCCTCTCCTGCAAACCTTCAGAAGCCCTGTAACTCCATGGCCTCTCTCCCTATTTGCCCTAGAGGCACTGTTTAAATATCTGAATATTAATGAGCCTCAGACAATAAACACAATGTTTCATGTACAGGCTGCTGTTTGGGGGTCTGGGGCAAATTCCTGCCTCCCTGAGGGTTCCGGTGGTGCCAGAGACCCTACTGCTGCTGAACCAGGTGTACAGATGTCCCCTAAAGCAAAGTGGCAGCTGAGAAATCCAGAAAGCTTTCTGTGCCTTCAAAGTGACAACTGGAGTGTGGCTGCTCTGCAGCCTTCTGGCTCAGCTATTTTCAGTCAGTTTTGTGATAGTGGGCTGGAGAGACGCAACTTGCTGTCTCCCACATGATGTGAGCATGTCTCTTGTCGCTGCAGAACTCCATGCTGCAGCTGCAGCCCACCAATCCTGCTCGTGGCCAGGGAGCAGACCAGAGGAGGGTCCTGGGGTGGGAATCTGGTACTGAGGGGAATCCATGCTGTTTGTTTACTCCCTGCTGCTCTGCAGTAATGCTCTCTGTGTGGAGCTGCAGGCTGGAGCGGAAACGTGAGTTACTATCAGAGAGATGCCCTTCCTGGCTCTGCACACCGGCACTGCATTAATGTGTGCTACCTGGTGTGCTGTGTCATATGCCACAAGGCAATAAGTCACTGAAGGCCAGGGTATAAATTCCCTGATCCCTGTGGGTTTCTCAAAGGGTAGAGTTTGGTTTGTCTCTTATAGCTTAGAGAGGTTTTTGCCTTTGCATGTCACTGAAAATGCCCAAGTTGCCTTCCCCTGGCTTTAGGGGTTCATTTTGATACCTCATCTGTACTGTAATGTGAGTTTTGGTGCCACACCCCTTCTTCCCATGACTCCAACCTGACCCTTGAAGGCAGTATTTTGCAACGCCGCAGTGCATTTTCCACGGTCACTTGGACCTTACCATTGTGGTCCCAGAGTTGTGCAGGACTTTCTAACTATGTTAAAACCCCCACTTTTTGGCCAGGTGTCCACAAACTGTGACCATGCAATGATACACCTGTACTCCCAATATTTGTAAGGGACCCCTGCAGCCACAAATCCTGCTCACAACAACAGTATATGCCTGCATGCAGCACAGGGCATTTTACCCTCTGTTAGCCCCACTTTTCTATTCCCCGTTCACTAGGGTGCACAGGGACAGAGATCTGGTGTGTCTTCTGTCCAAGAGACCCACAGTTCTGCTCAGTTAAGGTGCCTTGTGACAGGTAGGTGTAGTCTGCCACCTACCCTGAGCCTTCACAGCCCCGCAGCTGCAGCCTCAGGCTGTGCCGACTCTGCAGACCTCTACTGGCTGAACAGGGCTGGTCAGGGATGCTGTACTGCTGGCTCCTGAGGGACTGCGAGACTTTTGCAACTGATGCAAACACTCCCTTTCCCCACTGTTCTCCCTGCTCTCTGGTACAGATGAACATACTCGGCTTTCCAAAGACAAAATATGACTGCAATAGCTGGTACATGGTTTCTTCAACACCAGCACTCTCACTGCTCTCACATGCTGCCAGTTTGGATTCCCATGGCATGATCCATTCCTCTCCAGACTGATCCCAGCAGTGTGCCTCAGTTACTCGTGGTGGGATAATCTGTACATTACCTTCTAAAGGTGTTCAGTCTGCAGCTCATAAAGGGTCTTTCCTGTGTTGCATCTCTGAAGCACCTGAATATTATAAAAGCTGCAGCAAAGGACAGGTCCTTCCTCAAATACTTTACAGTTTAAATAGACAGGGCAGGCAAAAGGTGAAGGAACATACATGTTGGGTTTTGTGGTTTTGGGGGGGTTTCCTGCCTTCTGTAGGTGAGATGTATGGAAATAAAAGTACTAGCTTAAAAATACTATACCTCTGGCATATGTCTGCAAAGGCAATTTTATTTTTCTTCATATTTGAAAGGTGGTGGCACAATACAGTAAGAACTGGCAATATGTATTAGCTCAGTCAGGCCCTGAACTGGATACTGGATGCTAAAGAGGATTCATTTAATTTATCTGTGACAAGTCACTGCTGCTGTGACTGCAGCAGAGCAGGTAAAGACAAAGACCAGAGCCATGCAACAGCTCCTAGGAGGCTCCTGTGTTCTTCACTGTGAACTGATATTAAAAGCAGGTTGTTCTCACATGTGTCCCTGTCCCTAAGTCCTTTAGAAATCAGAACTGCAGAGTGTTTGCTTTCTGCCGGCCTGTAAACTGCTCCCTGTCTCTGAGAGGCCTCCAGGATCCTGTAAGGACCTTGGATACACCATTGTGCAATTGGCAAGAAGCAGTCCTTGGGGGTGGGGGTGTGGGGAAGGGTGGGAAAGGGACATCTTCTAAGGTCCATGAGTTCCTTGGATGCTTAAACAAGGGTGTAGAGAGTAGGAGGAGGAAGGTATTCTTCCCACCTGAGCCAGGGACCTCACCTCAGCTTTAGAGACTGTGACATTCAGGGAGAGACTGAAAGGGCTCAGCTGCCTCAGGTACCAAAACAAGATCAGTGACATAATTTTAATACAGGTAATGAGAAAATACCACATGCTAATAAGCCCTAAACAGGGTGGAGAAAGGCATAACCAGAAGTGTCTGGGTGCTGATAGCAAATTCAGCTACAAAAGTGGAAGCATTTCTGCCATGGGGTGATAAGGCACTGGGACTAGCTGCTGGAGACCACATTAATCCCCTGTACTTTGATGCCTTAATGTGATTTCCCACAGTGTTTGCTTTAGGCAGCTCAGTGCCAGGTCTCCAAGTGAGCAGAAAGCCCAGTGACATAGAAGGTGTCTGTAGAGATGGGCCCCCTGAGTCCTTCACATCACCACCTTCCCTGTCCAGCTGACTCATGATTTGGAGGTACTTGCTGCCTTCCGCTTGTTTGCAATAAAACCGTGGGAATCACCAGCACCTCATTTTGTTCTCTCCCACTTTATGGGACGTGTGACACTCATTTCTTTAGCTTGGGACTGGGCACCCAAGTGGGCAGAGAAAGGGAAGGTGCCACTGTGGGGAGAGGGCTGTGCTTCACATGGCAGCCAGCAGCACCCTCTTCCACCAGGCCTATGCCCAAGGTGGTGTTTTTGTGTGAGTCGAGATGGGGGTGCTGGGAAGCTGGTTCAGGCCTGGGAAAAACAGTTGGCATGGTTGTAATCGGGCAGGAAACAGGAAATGGTGTCGTGAGGTAACAAACAGGAAGCGATGATGGCAGTAGAGCGCGGCCCAGTTTGGGCGCAAACTCAAGGCAAATGTTCCTCCACTGCGAGGGAGGTGGCCGGAGCAGTGTCGGCTCTGCGTGCCCGCGTACCTCGGCTTGGTGTGCCCAGAGGCTGTTTACACTTAGCGGCTATTTAAACAATAAGGCAAAACCGGTAAAGGCTTATTTGCACTTCCGCAGCCATCAGGAGTCTGAAGGAAATGAATGAGTCCTCACAACATCCTTCTGAGTCACATTAGCATTAACAACTCCACCTCATATGTCAGGAGTGAGAACCGGGCAGCCCCTGAAAGGGACACTTCCCCCAAGACATATAGGGATTAAGAGTCTGCATCCCACGTCCTTCAGAGAAGCATTGCCTGCTCCTCAAATTCATGTTTAAGGATGCCTCTTGCAGAACCCAAACCATCTTAAAAGTAGTTGTCAGGTTTCAATTAATGGCATTGACCCTTCCAAGCATCATCCCTCGCTCCCAGTTATTTCAGATGCTTCTCCAGAGGCAAACGCTGGAAGGATCTACCTTTCTCTGTGAACCCTAGATAAGCCACACGGTTGGCTTAAACTAGACGCTTCACGCTTTGATGGCTGCAGTGAGGTGAGATGAATCTGCATCTGCTGGGGATGACTGAGAGCAGATTGCAGAGCAACTGCCAAAACAGCAAGGAAATTCTTCCTCCTCACGTTTGAAAAATGTGTATCTGATGCAAGGGTTCCTTAACATTGCTGTCTCCATGAAAAAGGAGATTTTTGTAATTATAAACACACAGGTATTTCTACCTGTTCCTAGGATATAAGTGAACTCCCTCTTCAGAAACCTGGCCAGGCATTATGAATGGTATCTAGAGTTTTGAAGAACATCAAAGGGCTCCTCCTAAGTAACATATGACAAACATAAATACCATTAATAGAGTGAAAATCAGTGTAATCTTCATGAAGGGAGGGGGGCTGGAGGAAGGAAGGAGCTTCTGTGCTATAAGGAGACATGAGAGGATGGGAAGCTATTGATGAAGAAACTAACACTGGGACCTGGTGGCCTGAATTGAAAGAGAGGATTAGAACCAGGCCATTTCTTTTTTTAGTTACCACACTTTTATTTCATGTGGTAACCCCCAGATACATTTTGTTCAGATTGTCTTTTGTTTCTTTGCTGACAATCTTCCAAAGAACAAATGAGTTTATGATCAAGAACAAAATGCTTTGGCAATGCTTTGGCATTTTCTGCCAAAGCAGAAAATGTAAGGGAAATATTAAAAAGTGTTAATAGAAGAGTAATTTCAAATGCACAGTGATTTGTATCTGCACCAGGAATTCCAGCCCTGCTCACAAACTATCGTGGGAGCCAAGTACCCCAGTACAGGGATCATCAGAGCTCTCGCATGGTGTCAGGAATGGCCAAATCCTGTTCTGACTGGTGAAGGCCTCTCCAGCTATAAACCTAACTCTCAGCAGATCTGTTTAGATGTTAAATACAAGTTGGTTCAATTTCATTTGTAAAACAAACATGGTGCCTCTGTGACCTTCTACGCAGTAAGTTAAAAATGTAATCAACAACACCACTGTGAAGGCAGCAACAATTCAACAAATAAGTCATAAAGCTAAACGATGTCATCATCAAACAGCCTCTCCTGAAACTGCATGTGTTCCTCCTTTAAATGTGTATTTGCAAAACATGACTGTGAGCAAGGCGCTCCTTTTGGACCTTGGGACTCTCCCTGGGAATGACCTGGTCTTCACATAGAGGAGCCTGCAGGGTGGGTTGGCTGCAGAGATAGATGGAGTCTGAACACTGTCTCCAAGTTGCCTGGAAAGAGGAAAGACATGATGCTTGCAGAGGAGATGAAGAAGGATTAAGCCCTTCTATGGTAGTTATGTACTACACTGCTAGTGATGTGAGAGGCAAGTCCACCACTATTCTAGAGTCTAGGGAAGAGATAAAATAATCATGGGATCCTCTGTGTTACTCAGGTCACATAACATGCAGGGCTATATTATCTTCAGATGTAGGCCCCTCTATGTGCCTTAGCTGTAGGTCTCCTCTCTCACATGACACGTCAGCCAGAAGCCCTGAGTGACCCAGTCAGAGGGAAGGACAATGAGATGCAGACTGGCAGCAGGAGTTCTTTTCCAGTCCACTCCATGCCCTGCACTTTTAAACTTTACCTGCTCTTCTTCTTGCCCAGGGGTGCACTCCTGCAGTGTGGGGAGCTGCACAGAGCCTGTCACCACCGAGTGCCTCAGGGACATTTGTAGAGTATTGCTGGAAGGCAGTGAAGACCTCTGGGTGGCAGTGACTGCTGGGTGAGCTTTGTAATGAGATCAATTTTTTGTCTCTCCTTCCTTGCTTCTCCCAAGGGCTGAAAAGCTCACTGGAGGGAACAGCTGATCTTTCTGTGGAGAAGGAAGCACCTCTGGGAAGGTGATGATCTGACATCAAGATTTAAAAGGGAGAAATCAAAGGTACATTCCGGGTATAAAGGTCCCTGGAATCAAATGCTGTGCGTGGAACAATTGCTCTGCCACCTGAAATTATTGCTCTGTACACAATCAATAACCTGATGCACCAGAGAGTTCCATCCTAACCCTACAGCATGAAAGACCACTGTGCTGCAGAAATATGCCCCAAAACTGTACAGAAAAAGAGGCGCGAGGATGGCAGTGTTGATGACCAGCAGAGGGAGGAGAAAGAGAAGGGGTAGTTTTGTGGTGCTGGGTCACACTGTTGCCCAGAGAAGGTCTGAGAGCAGAGTAGGATGGCTTAGAGCAGGTGCAAGAGTGATCAAGGAGAATTCTCACTGCTTTGGGTGTCACTGGCCAGCAAGGTCACTACCTGCAAGCTGCAAGCTCTGGGAGCTGAGCTGGCAAAACTTGAAAAGATAGGGCAAGGCAGAGGCACAATGGGGGCAGGGAATCTTGATGGAGAAGCCATAAAATTGGCATTGTGAAAACAGTGAAGCGTGGCAGAGGGCCACTGAGTTATGTCAGTTCTCCACAACTGGAGTTTGGATTGAGAGTAAAATGTGCTGGGAGTGTCGTATCTGCTCCGTAAAACCAATGTGTATTTATGGGTCAGGTATGTGAGATAAGGGAATGGCAAGCAAACACAGATATGTAACTGTCACTTAAGCCACTGTAGTGCAGGTTTGTTAGTGACCTGTTGTGCCTCTCTCGTTTTAGCATGAATTAATGGAAAAAAGACTGAGGAGCAATGAAAATACTTCATATGCATTTTTACAGAGGTGGTTTCTTCTGTTGGACTAGATGGCTGCAATTGCACAATAACTAATTTAGGCTTTCTCAGCGATTCTTTCAAGCCTGAAAGCTGTTGCTGGTCAAGTGTTGTGCATAATAAAATGCATTCTGCATTTTATCCATTTTAGGCATGTCCTTATCGGCCCTAATTTCTACAAGCCCCCCTCACCTATACTAACCTAAGTGAACTCTGTGCCCTGTGCTGTGTCCTGCTGCATGTTGTCTCAGCACCAGTGGGTGCTATAGCTTCGGGTATATCCCGGCATCTGTTTCCCTTCATCAGCAGAGTCCTTAAAGAGGCAAGTGATGTAGGGCTGGAGCCAAACATGAAACAACTCAGGCGCTGAGACAGCACCCCTCTCACTCATTCCAGCTCTGAAATCACTTAGACTGAAGGGCTCTGCGTGGCCATGGAATAGTTATCAGGTGCCCCTACAAGGAAACATGAGTTTCTCAGAGGCAGAGTCCATTCTTAAAAGTGTTCTTTTGTCACATGGCTCTTAAGTGAATTTGTGCAGTCTTTTAAAACAGCATGCCAAGTTTAGGTGCAGTCCTTGAGTCAAATCCATAATCTGTGGCTCAGAGATGTGCTCACCTCGGGGCAGCCGGGCTGGTGAGCAGTCAGTACGCAGTGGAGCTCGGTCAGGAAGTTTTTGGTCAAAGATGTAGGTTAAATCCAGGTCATATTATGTGTTCAGCTAATTTGCTTGTAGTTTCTTTGGCAAGGACTTGGGGATGTGCACACGTGCACAGATTCACATATGCTTTCCATCTCCCCCTGTGTGGAAGCAGGCATCGCTGCTGTTTTTCCTGTGTAGGATCTGTGATCTGTTCCGGTAGCTGCATCACGCAGTACTGTCTCCAGTAAAAATTCACAGATTTCCTTGAAAGATGATGCTTTTTTTTCCCCCCCTCTCTCCTGTGTGGATACACAAAGGCATGTGTTGTACCTGCTTTACCCCATGGGATCTACATAATCATGTCCACGGATTTTAATGGATTTCAACTCCCTTCTATCTATGGGTACAGTTTCCTGTCATGTTTTGAGCAGGAAGAAACAAATCTTTTTTGGTCTTAGCATTCCTGCTTGCCTAGGCATTGGGAAGAGTTCTCTGTCTATCTTCCTGTTTGATTTTTGTGTGTGTTTTGTTTTAAGCAGGACAGAGTGCATGTGTGTATGTAATCCATGTGCTCAATTAAGAGAGGCATCTGTTGGGTTTATTTCACATTGCCGAGGAAGGACTGCAAGCAGGGAGCATCTGCTCAGCTTTTTGTCAATGGCTTGTTTTTCATAATTTGCTCTACAGGGTGAATGTTTGGGGAGGGGGAGGTGGGTTTTTATTTCTGAGTTTCATCTTAAATTTATTTTTTATGGTAGCTGGGGAAATTGGCTGGGATTTGAAAGTTAATTTCACTGTGAAAAGTACACTAAACAGGGAGAAACAAAACCATCCAAAGTAAATAGTATTTACATAACCTGAATAATACACTCAGAAAGACCCTTATAAATAATTATTTGCAGTATTTTAATTACAAAGTTAAAAGAATTTGTTATGGTGCTTTTTTATTGCCACTGGGGCTTTTAATTTTGCATTTAAAAATATAGCAAATTTTGGTTAGATTTTATTTTGAGGAAAGATAGGAAAGGCATCCAATATTCAGATGCTTTTTTGGCATTTTGTCAACAATAAAAACCCCTTGGTTTTAAAATAGAGCAGAAGTAGTTTCCTGTTCTTATAGTTTTGCTTTTGTGCTCTCAAATGTTGGCTGTATTGCACTTACCTGATTTAGTGAGAGATGTAATTGTCTGTAAATGCTTCACAGACTACTAAACTTGCTGGGAGTGTTTGTACAAGTGTGCTTTTTACACTTTTTTTTGGTGCAAATGTCCTCCAAAAGGGCTGTGGAGGATAATGACTTTGTGATGCCCTGGGAGGACACAGCTGCTGGTGTAGTGCAGGGAACTCAGGAGGAGAAAGCCTGAAACTTCCCCTAATCCCACAAGTGAAAGACGAATCTTACCCCTTGCAACTGAACAAACAAGGATACAATCTTACAAGTGTAGATGTAGATGCTGTGCCAGAGTAATCTGTGGACAAGATTTGGATCTTACTCAAAGTATTTAAAGAAATGGGATGAAAAAAGATAGTAATTGTGTATTGTTCTGTAAGTGAACCCCAAGACAGCACATTTAGTAAACTGCTTTGAAAGGACATTAAATCTGTATCTTTCATGCCAGGAGTTGTCATGGAAGAGGAAGAGTGAAGCATTAATAAAAATAACTTTCCTGACAGCTCAGTCCCATGCCATAGCAAGAGAATATGTGTGTATATATATATATATGTGTATATGTAATTTAAATATGATCACAACATAAATATGTATAACATTTCAAAATGTCAGATGAATGCCACTCAGCTGACATTTGTTGACATCAGTTAACAGTGTAACCGCTTTATGAAAAGCAGCTGACATCAGTTGGTGTGCAAAATGTAAATGTAGGGCTGCAGGGACAGGTGAGCTTACTTCTGGGGGCTCCACTAACCTTGGCTGTCACAGAATAACAGGTCTAAAAGGACAAACCACAGTAAACTTTGTAGTAGCGGGAAAGTATTTTCATTGCTTGAAAAAAAAATAAAATTCAAACTTTGTCATCACATTAAAAACATTACATGAGAAGTAATAAACATATTTACACTTCTGTTTTGATTATAAATATACATTATATACAAAATAATGTTATAAAACGTAGAAAGTTCAGTGCTTCTGATTTTTTTTAAATTACTGAAATACTAGTCTTCAAAATAAACTACAAACAGACAAACTAAAACCCATATTATTGATTTCTGAAGGTCATCTTCAAAATGGTCCTACGTGATCAGAGCAGAAGGTCAGTAGTGGACAATATGAAGCGGTCTTGTCTGCACAGTTCAAGGGAGTAGATGGGCTAGACCAACGACAGGTTTTACAAGGGCAGGAATATCGCTGTCCGAGAGATAGCACAGTCCAGGTTTCTTCAAAGAGATCTTGTTTCTCCCTCCTCATTCTGCCCCATGCCCAGGTCTCATTCATGAGTGTCACGGCACTTTCCACTGGGGTGTCCAGTATTACTGCTGTAAATATGTATATAAGAAAAGAGCTTCTGCCCGCCTCTGGTTTCCAGGGACAGGCATTGCATATTCGCCATGTAGCAGTGGGTGGGTATGAAAGAAACAGGATTAGCCTAGAACCTTCTAACTCAAATCTCCACCTGTCTTGTCAGAGGGCATCTCAGTGGGTGCTTCACTACTGGGCATTTAGAACCAGGATGAAGAACAAGACTTGGGAGTTTTGCAATGAGATGGAGAAAAAGGGGGGGTAGGTGGTCTGTGTCACACTGCTGCTGCTTCTTCAGAAAGTAACAGCTGCAATTTTGAGACTATTTGCAGTGAAAGGTGGCACCTAATTCAGAAACACGACATAAACCCCCGAATTTGTGTCAAAATAAGGCAGGGGGGAGAGAATGAGGAAGGAGAAGAAAAGAAGTAATGTCTATTCACAATCACTGGTAGTGCAAAGGGCATGAAAACAGCTGAGACAGCTCAGCACATAAAGGTTCTAGGAACTGATTGATTTTAAACGCAGTTGTAAGGCTTAACACAGAGCTGGGATCACACCTCCTCCTTATCAATAGGGAAGAGGCAGTACACATTCCTTATCACAACTTCCACAAAATCATGTCCCACATCGTGGCTCGAGTCAATCAGTTCTCCAAAGCATCACCAAATTAGATGACATGTAAATTCAGTTTTCTTCTTTCCTCCTCCTCTCACCCCTTACACAGTCTCCAGCACACACAGCAGGAGAGAGGAGATGCAAATAGATGTGTAGCAGGAAGTAACAACCACCCCTGCCCAGTACTGTTCAGGTAACTGCAAAAAGAGCAGTCAAGTCTCTGTTTGGGCTTGTTAGATTCTCTTGACACATGATAGGCACTTCTAAACCCAGTAAAAAATTGAGGCCTCATTTATATTGTATCCATTATCTGCATAGCAATGTGTCTTGCTTCCCACCTTCCATGGCAACATCTGTGACAGTTATGTGCCTCCTTATCTACCAGCACCTCCCATAACCAGAGTTCTGGAAAGCCAGGGGTCTGTCCATGAGGAACTGGCCTCAGCATCTTTAAAACACCAATATTTTTAACCTCTCTCTTCCCTCTGCCTCCCCTTTTCTACAGCAAATGAGATTTCTGGTATCAAACTTCAAACAAGGGCAGTAAGAACAAAAAGGTGTATTGCATCTTTCAGTAAATTCACAGTCTGTCCAGTTCACTCAGTTCCATCCTCCGCCTGAGAGCAGCAAGTTGCATGTAATTAAAAACAGTCTAATCCAGTTCTGAATTGTAAACAATGCAGTAGGAATGTCCATCTACTGGCATTACCAAATCTGAGGTGCAAATGGGCCGATCTTCAGTCTTATACCTGTTAGGATATAAAATGACAACAGGAATGAGAAGGAATCACAGCATACAGGGTAGTGCAGAACTAACAAACCGTAATTCAAGTATGTCAAACCAAAGCAATTTAAGCCAGATATTAATGCAGTTTAACTCTCAGTGCTCAGTGTTTTCAGCTGGGTCCAGTGGCAAAGAAGCACCCACAAAAAAAAATAGTCATCTGTGTGATGAGTGGCCTTTCTGCTTGGACTGAGGGGAAGAATGCTTACAAATCTGGGTGCTTACCATTAGGGCTTTAAAAATACATAGTATAGTTAAATAGCTTGTGTTTAGAAGCTTTAAGCCCGAACAATGTGGAGGGAGGTTCTGTCATTCTGAAAATGAAAACATTTCTGAAGATGCCTGATGTAAATTTGGGAGCCTAGCTTCGGTCAGCAAGATCTTGGAAGACACAATATTTAGGTCACTTAATGTTAATGAAGCGTCTAGCTGTCACTTGTATCTTTGAATCCTTTCACTTAGTCTTAAACTTTTAATATTGTTGGTTGACTTGTGTTCCAGTTTGCTTTCAAGGGGAAATCTGATATCCACCCTGGAAAGGGAGACAGAATCCTTCAGATCTGACTTCACAGATCACTGCTGTATGGCATAGCAAGATTGTCTTTCCTACAGTGTGGAAGTAGTTCTAAAGATGGCTACACTGAAGAAGGTAGACATTAGTTAACATCAAATTGCCTTTAACTTCCACCAAGACTTTTTCCAAAGGGCCAGAAATTCATCAGAAACTAGTTGCTTTCTCAATACCTACTTTTAGAAGTTTTTAAAGTTCAGTGTTAGGGCTTTCCTTTTTTTTGTATATCCAACTTTCCAATATAACATAAAAATCTAGATGTTTTTATTAGTAACAGGATTAACTTCTGTTAGAGAATATTTAGCTGGAGCTGAAATGCTAAGAGGTTGAAATTACCTTATTACAGACTTTCTAAATGGCTGTTATGCCTATCCACTAACACATTCAGCTACCTTTCCTCTTCTGCTAGAAATCTATAGCTTTGCCTGCTTCCACAGAACAAAGCTTATCCATTGTAGTCACAGGAAAAAACATGGCTTTACATCAATGGGCCTAAGAACGATTATTATTTCCATTTTTTCTGACCACCTATTTAAGAGGAAATAATCCTACAATGTGCTGAATTTTTATGGGCTGATGTTCTATGTTTTCATCTACCACTGAGTTATCTCAGCCCAAAATCTCTGGTTTAATAAAATCAGAGCTTCCAATTTCTTTATTTTCCCCACTGGATGTTCTGTGTGGGCCGCAGAAGAAGATAGGTAAATGCTGGGAAGCATCACAAACCCTGGAAATAAAGTAACCTTCTCAGATACGATACGAAAGGATAATTGACCCCTTTACTTTGTGAATTTATGCCTGTCCATCTCTGTATTTACTTACCTCTGTGGCTATGATGCACTCATTCCTTTCTTCTGTTATCACAAAGACAGACTGGTACATTGAATCCCTCGGAGAGCATATCGCTGATATTCTGCATTCTGGCTTTTCACTAAGGCAGGGCAGAGAGAAAAGAATGTTAGCTGACTACTAACAAGCCTGACTCTCAAAATCTACCATGAATATGGAGCGGTGGAATGAGATAGCCATGAAGGTGTGGAAGGGGATTGCAGAGGATCAAGTTTCACACGTTCTGTATCTGTCGGGATATTATGCCAGAGAAGGGCAAGTAAGAAACAGTTACAGTCTTCCCGTGCTTCTGCCATGTCCAACCTAACAGCATGTTCCTCAGAGCCCTCAGTGTAACAGCCACACACGGATGCCAGGCAAGACCTTCATTACATGAATCAGAGGACGGGTAAGCCAGTGAATACCAGCCCTTCTGTACTTTTCAAAAGGAGTAGTTATTTTCACTCTATCATTCTTCTCAGTACGCAGATCATCTTGCCTTTTTACAAAGTGAATTAATTATTTTTAATCACTGTATGCCTTAACTGTTGTTCCTCCAAGATCTATTGAGGAAGAAAAGACACTTCTTACTTTCACCACTGGCCTAGTCATTCCAGGTTCCTTTACATTATCCATACCAGCAGCACCCTGCTCAAACACTCAAATTAATTTACTTAGCTAAGGATACCACTTGGCTGTGACACACATACTCCGGGTATGAAGATTCCTGGCTTTTCTCTGGCTTGATTTGTATGTTATCTGCTTGAGGTTTCTTTTTCCCTCATATTCTCACCTGCTTCTAGACTAGTACAGAGATGAGTGGCTTTAAGGCTAGAAGAAAGACTCCATTCTCACCTGTGTAGTCGGAGGGGAGACTTCTCTCCTAAACACTTTTCACTTTTGTAATATTTATCTTCTGGCGTCCCTCTACTTGTCAGGTCTTTTACCAGATTGTAGTCCAGTTTATGATTCTTGGGTTTGTAGTTTGATTTCTCCAGCCCACAGTCCACTTCAAGGTCTTTATTTTTATTGGTGTTTTTCAGCTGGGAAGCTGGAATGAGATTGTCCTTCTGGAAGTCAGACAGGTTGTTCATTGTCTCCAACTCCTGCTCTGGGTGCATCCTCATCTGCCTGATGACCATTGCTATCATGCAGAACAGTATGAGCAAAGCCACCAGCCCCACCCCCATGGATATAGCAATCCAGGGGACTGGTTTAGGAGGAAGTGTAACGGGCACTGAATAAACTGGCAATTCACAGCGATTGCCCATGAAGCCAGAAGGACAGTAGCAGACAAAGTTGGCACTATAGAGTCCACTGTAGCATGTGCCTCCATTCTCACAGGGCCCAGAAGCACATTCATCTCTGGTTTTGATGTCACAGTTCCTGCCACTGTAGCCTGGCAAGCATGTGCAGGTGTAATCGTTGATTAGATCATGACAAGTTCCCCCATTGGAACACGGGTTTCTGGCACAATCATTGATGTTTATCTCACATTTCTGACCAGAGAAACCAGCCCGACAACGACACACACGAATCTGCCCAAGGTAAAAGCAACTACCATCTGAGAAAAAAAAAAAAAAAAAATTAGTCTGCAATGCACTTCACTCAGAAACCTACACCTCTCCCCGGTCAGACTGTTATACAACCTCAAGAAGGGAGAGGTTATTTTACAAAATAGCCGCACATCTAAAAGTTCATTCTACTTTATCCAATTGTACCACCATGCCTTAAAGTTATGCCCCTTCTAAATATGTAATTTAATTTAATTCTGCCATCTTCCCTATCATATGATAAACGTTGCATAGAAAATGCCAGTGAAAGTCCCCCCCCAGCAAGAGGTTAAAATTAGGGTAGATGTGGAATACAGCGGGGGCAAGGGACTAATGTTCCAGAGGAAGAGTAGAGGTCAGATTGGATTTCTATCACTTCTGCACTGAAGAGCACAAACGAGTTAGAGTCACGAGATTTTTTGATAAAAAGGCTCACCATTTGCACACGGGTTGCTTGTGCACCTGTCTACTTTTTTTTCACAGTTTGACCCTGTGAAGCCAAAAGGGCAAACGCAAGAGTAGCTGGCCCCTTGCTCTTTTTCCAAGCATGTGCCGCCGTTGAAGCACGGCGAATCTATACACGTCAAAGCGCTGTGCTCACAGTGAGTGCCATAGTAGCCAGGGGGGCACAGGCAGTGATAACCGTTCTCCATATCCTGCAAAACACAACAAGAGGCCGCTGTTATTTAATGACAACAAATGATAGCTCCCTGCATGCTTATTTTTGGTCAGCAGCAAGCGCTGTTCAGACCCTTCTCATCCACAGCCTGATGTGGCAAAAGTGGCATTTGGAGAGTGAAGAACTGCAGGCTGGACTGTGAGGGACAGAGCTGTGAATCAGCCGCACTCGGCGAGCAGGAGCAATCATGCAGCCACGCACAGAGTGCAGATGCAGTTTTAGGGTGCATACAGGCAGCTAGACAGAAACATTGCTAACATCATTGCTGTCTCATAGGATCCCTGAGGTCTTCCCAGAGCACAGTGGTATATGTTGACCTACACAGCTGTGATCAGGCCATTTATCCTCAGCGTGAGAGACATATTTTATTTTACAAGGGTTTAAGTTGCTTTGGCTTGGGTAAGTCCCACCACTTAGATCTTGACTAAACTGTTTCTTCATTCAAAGTACTGTATGTCCAAGGCCTTGGGGGAAAGGGGGTAGAGTCTTGTGCCATTGACTTTAATCTAAACATGCATCAGATTACACTTGATATCTATAATCAATCAGTCTTTACCAACCCATCATTGGTAAGTATCCATCATTAACTGGGTCCTAAAACAGGCTGAAACACTAAACCTCAGGAATCTAATAGTGCAGAACCCTGTTTCACTGAAAGTTTCAATTGATTGTCCCCATATTGACACTACTCTCCCATAGCAGAAAGCAACATTTTCTTTTATTTGCTATTAAAATACAAAATTGGTGCATTTCTCTATGAAGTGTGGTTTGAGAAGCTTATTTTTAACAGATCTGCTCCCTCACCAACCCTGGATCTTGCCAAGTTCTCATAATGGCTGCCACAGAAACCTAAGGATCAGTTGACTAGTTCTAATCTAGATGATACATCTCCTCCTGTAACAGACTTCCTCCCCTGACACCTCTCGGAAAGGGTTCAGTATGATAGTTGTGAGCGTCAGTAATGAACCTGTGTGCTATCGAATTCCCATTATGTTGTTACAGGACCATTTCTGAAAAGGTATACGGGGGCTTGCTTCACACAAAGACTTTACATTTAAAATGCCCCTACCGTGCAACTACCGCCATTCCTACAGGGATTGCTGTCGCACTCGCTGATCTCGTGCTCGCAGTCCACTCCGGTAAAGCCGGGTTTGCACGCACACGTGTAGCTGCCCTGGCCAGTGTTCATGCAAGTGGCTCCATTTTTGCAAGGTCTGTGGTGAGTGCAGTAGTTCAGATCTGCAAAGATACCAGGAGTTAGGAGAACGTATCTTTGACAGCTGGGTAAAGAAATACATACAAAAACGCTGTAGTCAACAAAAAATACAGACATTCCAACGAAGCATTTAATTGTGCTATCGATAGGAATACTGGAAATTATTATTCAGGTTATTAGTAGTAATCATCAGGTTATCATTGATTTTAGATGTTTCTTCACATCTATCACCGTCATATGTGAGCTCCGAATTTTGAGAGAGCTGGCAAAAATTTCACTGTTTTAGTGTTTTGGTATACTCTCTCTTTTTTGTGGACATAAACCCATTAGCTGCAACGAGATTTAGGTGCCAAATTGTAAAACATACTTTATAAGCATGCATTCTCTGAAAGATATGCCACAGCACTGTAGATGCTTTGTGTACAACATGTCACACACTAAAAGAGCCAGCCTCATGTTAAAAAGGTGTGCTCTGAGGCACATTCTGGAAAGGCAGGGAGGAAAATAAAAGATGTTTTGGCTTTGAGATTTAAACAAACACTAGAAATCTTTTATTGTTTATTTACCATGCTCTCTTGTTATAGATGTTAGTGGATTAAACTGTCAAATGCTCTGCCAAGCTTGACCGTTTTCTTTTTTTTTTTTTCTCCTTTAAATTTGAGACAGAGGTTAAGTACAAGTTCATAGGACATTAGTAGAAAAAGTTTATTATCTCTATAAATACCATAGAGTAATTTGAATGCAACTGGTTAATAGATAACTACAAGCAGAAAAAAAATGTACAACTTTTCCTGCTTAATTCAGCCTTCGCTATCTTAATCCTGTAACTGTCCTGGAAACACTTAGCCTGCTTTGAGCACTAATGATCTCAGTGCCAGCAATGCATATATGGCCTTGAGGACATGACTGCTCAGCTGGCTACAGTTCAGTGATTCAGTGGGTTGAATAGGTGGAAGTGGTCTGGTGTACCTTAAAATGGAACCTGTACTTTTCATTCTTGCTTACATGATTTTTCTCTCATGCTCCAGACTTATCACATGAGTTAACTTCCTTGTATGCAAAATAAGGAAGGCTCAAATGATGGTGTTTACCGCTGCTGGAAACTGTTTAGTAAATTGTTATAGTTGTGCAGGGATTAAGTTAAACTTAGCTTGAGCAGGCAGAAAACTTGTCTGTTCAACGCTCATCCAGATTGTTAAGTCTTTTTCCAAGAGAAAGACTTCTTTTGCAAGAGAAAACCTGCAGCTACCAAGAAGGTTTCTTTGTTTTCAAACAAATTTACTCCAAGAACTGATATCAGTTTGTAGCACTGCTGCCTTAGATATCAGTGAATATGTACCTTGTGGAAATTTAATTCCAGATCCAATGGGTCAGACTCCTTAGTGCAGTACTGAGTGGTACCCAATCTAGAGCTGTAAGTGCAACCTTCAGAACTAACCTTGATCACAGAAGAGGCCACCCCATCCTTCATCACATATGCACTGCCATTGTGTTTTACAAGTCCCGTGGCGGCAGCCTATATGGGGAATGCATTCATCACAGTAGCGGCCTTGCCAACCAGGACGACAGCTAAAAGAAAAGTCAAATTAAAACATTAATGACATGGAGAAGAGCTTAAGTTTCTATTACAAGGTGACATTTTAACTGATGTTCAGATTGCAATTGCCATCTACTCACATGCACTCTCCAGGCTTGTTGCAATATCCATTCTGTTCAGTGCATCCGGCCAGACAGATGGCTGTAAAGAGAACATTAAAAAGCATAAATGTTTAGGTAAATACACATGGCACTACAGAAGACACTTTTAAAGGATAAGTGCCAGCCTTAAAAAACACTTAAAACCCCCCAGTTTTACACTTTCAAAGCTTTGTTTTAAAACTTCTTGGTACAGGGCGTTCTGCAGCAGAAGGAAGTGAACAAGGAGAGCCAACACTTGACAAGTTGTCCTTTAGTTTTTCTGTTTATGCAACAAACATGAACTCTTGCAACTCTTGCTAGAAAAGGAGCAAGAGAAGGTGGCTTTGGCTTGTGTTAATGAAAGACTGAAAAAACCCAACGGGACCCTGAGCTCAGAGTAAAGGTTCCCACTACCACACTGCAACACCTGTCTCATATCCTCTGGCAGCAGCAATGGTTGGTGGCCGCATTTGTGTGAGCAAGCTGCTACCTTTTACCTTGGAGTAGCTACTGCTGTTCAGGGCTACGAGCCAAGGTCCCTTTCCTGCTAGCTCGCGCTTTGCTGCTGAGGCTCGCAGAGGTGCAGCACAGCGTTGGGTGCTTGCAGCCAAAGGGGGCAAAGTCCTCAGCGCGCAACTTTGCCTCTCCAGGCAGGGAGTGGAGAGGTCGGCAGGAAAACGCGGCCCGGGCCACGGGAGGCCTCTGTGAGCTTTAGAGCCCCGGCCGACGCCCGCGGTGCTGTCCCCGCCCGCTCCCCGCGGCCGGCGGCGGGCACTCACGGTCAGTGCAGTACTCGCCGGCCCAGCCGGGCAGGCAGGCCAGGCTCCCGTCCGCCGCGCACACGTAGTGCCCGAAGCGGTCGTCGCGGCGCTTGCAGAGGCGGGAGCAGCTCTCGCCGTAGTAGTTCTCGCTGCAGACCACGCGGTAGGCGTAGCGCAGCTGGGTCAGCGGGCCCTGATGCACGTCCTGCGACCAGTCCTCGCCCACCGACAGCGACCGCTGGATCGACACCTGGCTGATGAGCCACTCCTCCGGGGGCGGCCGGGAGCCTGCGGGAGAGCGGGCGCGGGTCAGTGGCTGCGGCCGCCCGCAGCTCCCCGAGCCGCGGAGACCGCCCCGTCCCACCCCGCCAGGGCCAGCGGAGCGGGATGCCCCGCTTGCACATCTGTATATACACATATATACATATACACATATACACACGCACGCGTGGGGATATCGATGTATTCAAGGGTACAAAAAGGTGGCCATCAGGGTGTGCGAACCCCGGGGACTCAGCCGAGGGGCCTGTGAAAGCGAGGGCTGCTGTGAAATATCCTTTTCCTCTCCGCTCAGAAAAACATCCCAAAGCCATTATTCCTTTCCAAAGGGCGGAATTCGAGCAAGGTGTAAAATACAGGAAAAGGCGGCCGGGGCTCGCTGGCAGACTCCCGGCTTTCTCACCGCAGCCCGCCTCGCTTTCCCACGCCAAAAATAAACTGGAGGAAACGCAATTGTGTTGGAGATTAGGCCGGGGCAGAATCAAAGCGGCCCCTGATGGATATCGTTGGGGAACCGGCTCCTGATGGTGGGATAAAGCCGGCCCTGGAGTTATAGTATAAACAGCTGAGCCGGGGGGGCCGTTTCGGGATGGGGGGGACACGCGGGACGGGGCCCGAGGCGCGCTCCCGCCGCGCGGGCGCCCCCTGCCGGCGGCGCGCGCAGTATTCACCTTCCGGCAGGTAGTTGGCAGGCGCGTGCCAGGCCTGGATGATCAGGGAGAAGGTTCCCTGCGGAAGAGAAACCAGCGTCAGTCCCGCACCCCACCGTTCCACAGCCGAACCGAACCGCACCTCACCGCGCCACTGCTCACCAGCCCTGCCCTGCCCCGCCCCGCCCCGCATTTGCGCTCTCTCCCTACGGCTACACGCTTCCCTCCTTCCCTCCCTCCTATAGACCGCGGATACATACACCCACCTTCAACCCTCCCAGCCCCTTGCTTTATTTCTCTTAATAACATTGATTATCCCAAGTGCTTCTGGTCTGGATGAGCTTTTTTATCGCGCTTCCCCGCACCCCCCCCCCTTTTTTTAAAGGAAATTCTGGAAATAAATCTATAGGCAAAAGTAGTTTGTTTACATTACAGGTTATCAGCACGCCGCTGTTAGCCTGCTCTTGCCGCCCTCCTGCCCCACCATCGCAATAGGATTTAAAGCGGAATCTCACCGGCCACGTGAAGTTAAAGGGCAGCTTAATGGGGCTGTCAAATCTCTCTGTATCCTTGATGCTGAAGGAGTTTATTCCCAGAACTGGGGTGATGATGCTGCCGAAAGTGCAGGAGCCCGGGGAGACTACTGCCTGAAAATGCTTCAAACAAACGCGAAAGAAGGTCCTGCACTGAGGGGAGCAGGGCTTCCCGCTGGCCAGAGACCCGTGGCTGTTCACGAATTCGTGTAGCTCCAGCTGGAAGACGCCAGAGCCGGACACCCTCTGCACAAAGGGGAGACACACAAAATAGCCAAATCAGACCTTACCCGACTTTGCCACGCAAACTTGCTTCCATCACCCACTTTACATTTCACGACCCCCTCCCTTTTTTTTTTTTTTGATATGTGCGATTACCTGCTGCAAAATCGTTAAAAGAAACGTCAAGCCAAAGATGTGCAAGGCTGTCATCCTTGTGTTATTCGAGCTTCCAGTCCTCAGTGGGTATAGTTTTCCTTCTGTATTCCCCAAATGGTCCAAGCAAGAGCTTCTCGGTCGAGGGAGAAAAGCGAGGCGTCACGTCGATTCTCCTGGAGCAACCTGCTCTTCCAAATATTCCCCGAGCACCAGCAGAAATCAGAAGGTAAAATCCAGGTGTCGGTCCGTCCCCTTCTGGGTATTAATCCTGCAGACAGCCGCCGATCTCTGATCGCTGTCGTCGCCTTTATAAACTCCAAAGCCGGGTGGGTTTGATGAGAGACGCGGAGGGGAGTGCTTAGTGTGGAACCGCTCCTCCTTTAACCGGTGCTAACAGCGCTCAGTAAATGGAAAACTTGCTTCGCTTCGAGCTGTTTATATAGTTGCCTCGCATCCTCACAAGCTCATTATGTAAACTGTCAGTCAGACTCACGGGCGATCCCTCCCCTTTTCCATCTTTCCTTTCTGGAAAAAAGAACCAAATGTTGTGGAGAGCCCTCATATCCCGAATTAATACCCTGCTGCCGCCGCCGCCGCCGCCGCTGCCGCGCTGCCCGCCGAGGAGCCGAGCTGATTACGAACGAGCCGAGCATCTGTTGAGATATTTACGGCGCTCACACTGGGAGAGAGAGTTCCCTCGAAAATCAGACGCCTCTCCACAGGGCAGCTTTCTACGGCGGCCGAACAATAGAGGATGAAATGTTTAAAAAACACGCTTGTTAGTTACTTAGTTAGTTAGTTTGTTCCCCCCTCCCCGCCATCCCCACGCGTGTTCCCCCTTCTCGGCCGCTTCCTGGAGCGGTGGGACGGGGCGGCGCGATGCCCTGCTGCCGCTGCCGGGCCGGCGGGCAAGAGCTGCCCTGCCCGGCAGGGGCTGGACCCGGGTAGAAACCAAAAGTAAAACGGTGTTTGCCCGGCAGGCGGGCACCCGTGGCGGCCGCGCCACCCTCCCCCGGGGCACAGCTCCCGGCTCTGGGGGCTCCCGTGCCGCAGCCCGGGCCCGTGCCTGACCCCGGCTAACGGAGCCCACCGAGGAACGGGTGGGTGATGGCAGGGAGGTGGGCACGGCGGGGATCGGCGGGCGCTCGGTCGCGCTTCCAAACTCGGTGGCGAACGAGCGCTCCAGCGAGGTGGCCGGGGTCGACAGCAGGGACGGACCTGGATTTTCCCGCGGCTGCCCTGGCTCCCAAAAACGTGGGCAAGGGGGAGACTCGGGCGCCTGCAGGCAAGCGGGGCGGGAGCGGGGCCGCGGGCCGTGTCTGGCTGCCTGGCCGCGGCCGGGTTGCGGTCTGGCGTGTGCCATAAAGCCCTTGGCCTGATTGCAGCGTGCGCTTATTGTTGGGTCGCGTGTCCCTCATTAAAGCCAAGCACAGAGAAGGCCTTTCATGTGGCTTTTTATTTCAGCTTGTTAAATGGATGGGAGGCCGGAGGGGGGAGGGAAGGAGGGAGGGAGAGATAAACCCTCAGCTGTATGGTAATGAGGTCTTGCCACCTTTCTGCCAGCGCCCGGCGCGCCAGGCTGCGGGCCTCCACGGCATGGGTCACCTGGGGAACAACGCGGGGCGCAGCGCGCTGCCGGTTCCCTTCCGCCCCTCTGCTCTCCCAAAGGATCTGTTCTTGCACCGTTACTTCCCCTCTCCGAGTTCTTTTGGGGGGGATAAAGAAAGCTGCGGATTTGTCTCGTTTGGAGGCACGGCAGCATGGGGAGGGCACACTCTAGCCAAACTTCCCAAGCCGTCGCGCTCCCTTGTACATTTAAAGCGGCTGCTCTCCCTGAAAACCGGCTTCGGCCCAGGATGTGGTCAGGGCCCAAACGCCCGGGGGTGTCACCGAGAGGGCCAGGGGAAACACGACACAGCTTCGCGGAGAAAGCGCGGGGGAAAGCCACGGGCACTGCTGCCGTGGACTGGTTTGGGGAGGGGACCAGGCTGAAATCAGGGTTGCCACCAAAAGAGGATTAAAACTTCTCCCGGTCCTCGCTGCGCCTGTGAAAGCCCATGCTGGGGAACACAAACTCTGGCAATGTCGGGGGGCTACACCCAGGCCCGGGCACCCTTGGCTTGACTCCATCCCGAGTAGCCCGGCTGTCGCCTGGGGTACGTGTTTGTGCCATGTCCGTGGAGGAGATAAACCGCAAGGCAGAGAGGCACAGGCGAGGAGCTCTTTTGTCTCGGCCTCGTAAACAAGTGGGAAGGAGGAATGTGTCGCTGCCGATGAACTCGGAATTTTGCAGTGATCCACCCGGCCAGATCCCGGCTTTACCAGCAGCAGCGTCAACTGTCAAAATCAAATCTGATGCTAATAGCTTCGGTACTAAATAAAATGAGAGGCCAGATAACATCAGTGCTTGATAAATGGTAATGAGTGTCTAACCTAGGGGAACAGAAGGGCTGTGGGGCTCTTTAATTCAGTATTGAAAGGCTAGCTGGGTACTGCAGGCTCTAGCAGATGTTAGTATGTGTGTGTTTTGATTTTTGACTTGTATTGGACGTTTATTAGGCTAACCAGAGCCACCCCACGCATGGCCACTTGGTCCAGGCACCATCTGGCACAAGCAGGGCGGCGTGCAAGAATAGGGCCTTGCTTTGGTGCTCAGGATCCACAGGCAGCATCTACCATATGGACCCGGAGCTAATGTAGGTTAAAGCAAGACAAGCTGATCTCTGCTTTTCACAGCTCCACCAAACCTCTCTGCCATCCTGGCAGTGGGCACTTTGGCGGCTGGAGAAGAGCTCCCACCTCTGCCTTCCCTCAAACCTGACAAGAGGTGTGCAATTTCCCCAGGCACTCCTCAGACCGCTCAGCTGCCTTTGGGTGGCTCTGGTTTTCGAGTCAAGCTTTGCACCTAGCTTTGCTTGTTCCCGGCAGGAGCCCCCAAACCAAATATTTTCAGAAGCTCGAGTGAGTGGTGCGAAACAGATGTTAATTCTCCTCGAAACACCAGACCATTATTTTGATTGCAGCTATAAAAAGAGTTCGTAATAAAATAATAACCAGGGAATATAATAAACCACCTGCTGCATGTTGACACACACGCACAGGGAGTCCAGATTAAAAAAAAAAAAGTTTCACTAATAGCATCAAACAGCTGAGCCTGAAAGTCGGCCGAGAGCAGATTAGAAGAGCAACTCCTGCAAACTCTTTCCTGTGCCCAACACGCCATCCTGGGTCACTTGGAGAGCATCAGTGCAGCTACCTCCCCATAGATCCTCGGCTCAGTTCGAGGAGTGCCTGTCCTCAGGACGGGGGGAAAGCCCGCAGAGGGGCAGTGGAGTAGCCGCAGTGGGGTACCCGTAGCCCCTGTCGGGATGCTGGCCACTGATCGGACCAGAAATGCCCAGTGGTCGCCGCCTCCCTGTCCTTTCCACCCTGCTCCCTATCTCTCCAGCTCACTTACTCGAGGTCAGGGCGCTTTCCCCCCTCTTTCGCGCCCCATTTGCTGCCGCCTTATCTCCAGTCTGGCCCAGCTCAGCATACGCGTGGCCGGGCCAAACGCATCTCGCTAACGAGACAACGTTAATTAATTCCGGGCGGGTGAAAGTTGCCAGCCTGCCCAAGCCATCCCTCCCCCCGAGCCCTCGTGCCAGGCTGTCCTCCTCCGTTCACGGGGGTACGTCCGGCGCTCCCCCACCCCCGGGATGTGCCCGAGACCCACCACGGCCACCCGTGTCCTGCTGCTTCCAGGCTGACAAACCCCGGAAAAGGGGGCTGCGAAGGGCTCGGTATTGCCCACACAGACACAGCCAGCAGCACCCGCATCGCGACTCCTGCCATCGGCCCCGCTTATCTCTTTTTCTGAACGCTCCGCGCTTTCTAACCTGCCCACCCGACCCACGAGAGAAACCGCTCGCTGGGGAGAGGGTCTGCGCCTAAGCGGCTCCCGGTAATGTCGTTGTCCCCATGTGCTTTCTACGTGGCTTCTCCTGGGCTGCTTTCAAGGTCCTGAAGATGGAGAGCACCCGGACCTGCGGCCGGAGCAGGACCTGCCTGATGCTCCGGCGGCGCCGTGGTGCCACTCGGGGTATTTGGAAGGGGACACGCCCGAGCTGGAGGCTGTCCCTGTTTCCCCTGTGTCCCGGGTGTCCCAGGCTGTCCCCTAAAGAAGCACGAAGCTGCAGCCAGGATAGCCTGGCTTCCCGGCCGGGTCAAACTTAGCTGGGAGCGTCCTGTGTATTCTCCTTTCTCTTAACCTGCGGGACCAGCCCGTGGCCCTTCCCTGTGCCCGGGAGCGGTGCGGATGCCCGAGGGGAGCGGCTGCTCACGCCCCTCCCCTGCCCTCAGCGCCAACCGCTACCCACCCGCCTCCGCTTCTCCGCACTCATTAGGGAGCGGACCGCGGGGCGCGGAGAGGGGGCAGCGGCGCACTCGCGCCTTCGAGCCCTGCAATCACCTTTCCCCGGGAGCCGACCCCCGCCCCACCAGGGCCGTGGGCTGCGGGACGCCCAAAAACCCCTTGCAGAGTCCCGCGGGCGGTCCTGCCCTTGATCAAATTTATCGTAATGATTTTGTCGGTCAGTGCAGCATCCCCAGCCCCTGTACGAGTGCGGTGCGGTATTTAATTATGCACTTTGCGCGCCTTGCTCGGGAGCATTTCTGCTTCCCGGCTCTGCGGTTTGTTTCAGGTCTGGCCTGGCTGGTCGCCTTTTTGATCCCTTACTGAGTTTGATCCCTTAGTCAGAAACTCTCCCATTTATTCAGTGCTCGCCAGCCCTTCCATGTGCACAGCCCCATTTTTTAAGTCGGATTCCCCGAAGGCTTTAAAACCCCTTAGCTAGAAAGTTGCGCATCGATTCAGCGCTGACACACACCAAGAGCCTCTAAGAAAAAAAAAGAAAAAAAGAAAAAAAAGAAAGAGAGAAAAGAAGAGGGAAAAAAAAAATCCCCCTTGCTTGTTTTGTTTCTGCCTAAATGCCCGTAGCGTGGAGCATCCCTCCAGGGAGCGCCGCTCCGAGGGGTGTTAATGTGGTCGATTTGGGGTACAAATGTTTGGAAATGTTTCCCGATTCGCACAGAAGGAGGAGGGATTTGCAAACTGTTGCTGCCACATGGCCCCTCCAGCCTGCCCATTCTCATTGTAATGAGGCCGGCGCGTGCCTCATCTGCCGCGGGGCGCTGCCACGGGCGGCCCGGACACGCCGCGCCGCAACTGGGGCGGGCGGCACCGCCACGCAGCGCCCGCACCGCGCGGGG
>WBMZ01019697.1:50000-57114 GCA_013400975.1 Atrichornis clamosus | reverse complement strand
AGGCTCCGCGCCCCGGCGGTGCCCGCGCCCGCTCCGCGTCCCTCGGCAGGGCCGCCCGGCTCCGTAAGTACCGCTCCCTTCCGCGCCGGCCCAGCGCCCCCGCCGTCCGGGACGCGTCCCGCCACCGCCCTGCCCGGCCCGGTCCTTCCCTGCCGCCGCCGAGCAGGTGCGGAGCCGCTCGGCTCTGAGGCGGAGATCTCCGCCCCGCCAGGCTCCCTGTCCCCCGGCAACCTGCTGGGGAGTCTTGCTAACGAGACAGATAGATCCATTATATCTATCAAATATATATAAATATATGCCTCCGTTGAGCTAGAGCGGGGACTCAGATGACCGCGGACACTACCGCGGCAGCCGCCGGCAGCCACGGCGCTGAGGCCGGTGGCGAGGCAGCGCCGGCTAGACTCACAGATGCCACCCTGCCGCTACCGATACCTGCGGACTGTAGGTCCCGCGCGGAAATAAAAAAATTCCCATTAAAAAAATCTTTTAATGATACAACCGAGAGCATTAGTATTTTTATTAAAAAAAAAAAAAAAAGCTGTACTCGCAGAGGGCGCTGGGCTAAATCCGTAGCGAAGTGCCGAGCGGCGATGCCGGGGCCCCGCTCCGTCCCGCCCTGGCCGCGCAGGTGAGCGGCACCGCGGGCCTCCCTCCCTGCGGCCGGCCGCGCTACCCGGGCTGCCGCACCCCCGGGGCACGGGAAGCACACCGCGCAGGCTGCAGACCCTGCCGGACGGGGACTTGCTTTTGTTTGTTATTATTCTCATTATTTTTACTGTGAAGAAGCAGGCGGCGATATAAAGTTGGATCGCTAATAACCAAAAGTTAAAATGCAAATGCTACACTAGGAAGCATTTCACGCAGCTGGTGCAAAATCGCTTTTATTTTTTATCTGCGAGAAAGGAAAAACAGCTTTATGTTGTTTTTTTTCTGTGATAGCACTGTCATCAAAATACAGATGCTTTTCCTACATCAATGATTTTTCACTACAGCCTAAGGGCTTCTTGGCTTTAAAGGTCTAGTTATTTTTGCTAATATATCAAGATTTTAACTGCTGACTATTTCATAAATCAACTCGAGATGCACTGTACAGTATTTATATACTTATTTTCGGAGGTATATTCTGGCTCAGTAGATTGTCATCTCACCATTTCAGTGCTTCAAAGCGATGATGCTGGGAATCGTCAGCTCTGAAGACAAGGTTAGCTCACAGGAGCAGGACGTGCTGCGTAAAATGCTGATTTATAAAAGTGTTACAATCCATATATCTTGCAGGTTGAATTGCATGCATTATATGATCAGAAATACATAGATGACAGATCTACCAGTGCTTATTTTAAAGCAAAATTCATGTTGTCTCTAAAGGTGAGAATCCGGAGAGATGTTCCAGAGCAGAAGCCAGAAGGTGCATTTTTCAACCCACCCCAGCCTGGAGTAGCTGTGGCAAAGCAATCCTGTACCCCGATAACAAATCCTCACGACCTAACCCTCACTCCAGCCTTGCTGGGAGCGGTAAGCACCCTGCCCTGCCCAAGGTGAAAATACCTCCTGCGAGCCAAATAGATGCCTGCTCATTTTTAAAAATCTTTTCCGACTTTGATGGGTTCTTGACCAGCAGGTGACACATCCTTGTGCCTGCGAGCCTCCGAGGGCGTTGCTTTCCTGTAAGTGGTTGCTCCCTGAGAAGCCTCAGTAGCCTCTGCACCCAAGGGGATTCCGGGGGCTTGGGGGGGCAGGGGTTCCTGCAGGCTTCAGTTTGCCGTGCTCCCGCCAGCCTGCAGGTAGGCTTTCCTATTCATAGATAGGCTTGGGTTGACATCCAGCTCCAAGTTTGTAGTTAATCAAGTCTACTTGGTGAAGTCGAACAATTTAATCAGTGCCTGATGAAACCTTGGATATATCTGCGCTATATCAAATTATCTTCAAATCTAAAGCAATTGTCAGAGGGTAGATGTTGGGGGAACTAACAACACAGTGGTAGTTCTGCCCTTATCCTGGGAGAAATGCTGTGCAATCACACCACAGTACAGACATGAGCACAGCAGCCTGTACTGGTGTGTGGTCATTTCAAGGCCAAGGCCACAGTGAGGCTCCTATTCCCGGGACGCTCTTGTACTGTTTACTAACCAGATTACAGCTTGGGTACGCCTTACTTAGCAACCCTTGCCTGGACCCCTTTTCATCTGCCTGGTGAGAAGACTGGGACTCTTCCTTCAAGGACACTATCAGAAACTGTCCTGTCGTTTGTGTGCAGAGTTTTTGTGATACGGTGGCAGGACAATGGGAGCTGAAGGCCACTCAGATGTGGCACCGAATGGAACTGTGTAAGTTCATCCTGTTTCTTGCAGGAAACATGGTCTGCCTATGCTTCATGCCCTGTCTAGCCTGCTGCTTCATCTACAGGTGTAGCAGAAGTGCGGGGGTTTTTTTTGGTTAAGATGCTACTGTCTTGGGACTTGGTTATTTTAGAAAGTTTATTTTCACTTCCAAGTTAGTACAACGATTCTGATGAGTTGAAGTACAGAAAATGGTATCCCCATCCTGCCTGATGTCTTCTTGGTCAAGCCCAGGCTTCTCAAATGGTAGCTGGGTTTGCTAGGTTTTCAGATCTTCCCTGCGGTGACAGTGCTGACTTGTCCATACTGGAATTGGCAAGTAGAGTTGAGGTTAAAGTTATTTGCTTTGTGAATAATGTAACTTTTTTTTCTGAGTACCAGTTCACTTAAATAGTTTTGGGGGTTTTTTAATGAGTTTAATCGTGCTTAAAACATAAAAAGTAAATAATTAGACTTATAAAATAGGGCATTTGTTTATTTATAGTGGTCTAATTGAAGACGTTCCACTTGTTAGTTGTAAAATAGTATAATCTTATTGCGCAGGCAGCCGTAGAAGTAGGAAAGCATTTTAAACTAGTAGAAGGGTTTTCACACTTGTTCCCTCAGTGAAGTGCTGCCTTGTTTTTCTCTGGTCTCAAATAAGACTGCAAACCTGGTTCGATCGGGAGTCTCTATGTCCACCTACGCTGGAAAGCACATCCGGACGGCCGGAGGAGATGCCGGCTGCCGGTGGTGGTGGCAGAGCCCCGTTTGTCCGGCAGCCCTAGGCCTTGCCAGGGCACGTTTGCATTTCTTTTCCTTCGCTTTCAGCGTGTCTCCCCGGCGTCGGGAGCCCCCCCAAGACCGGCCAAACCCATTACTGAGCCCGCCCTCCCGCGGGCGAGGAGCGCACCCCGCGCCGGCGGTGCGGGGCGGTGCGGGGCGGGGCGGTGCGGGGCGGTGCGGACGCGGGCTCAGCGCCGCCGGGAGCCGCTGAAGTGAGGACTTCAAAGGAGCCGTCGATGGCGAGAGCAGGCGGACAAAGCAAGCGCCGGGCTACCGAACGCGGCGCTCCGCCGGCGAATTTTAAGGCGCTTTAAGTCTAAAGGGGAAGTGACAAGGCAATCATCTCCCCGGCTCGGCTGCAGAGGGGAGGGTGGAATCTTGCTAACAGCTCGTGTATCTGTATATTTAATTGCGACCTGGCTGCATGTTCCTGTTGAGGAAGGATGCAGATCACAAGCGAATCTATAAAAACGCAGTTGACAAGCCCGGGAAAGGGATAACTGACAGATGAAACGACAGCGCGGAGCTAACTGGCAAAAGAATTGGTACAAAGTCAGATACCTTCTGAGAGGAGGAGTAGTTTGTTTTATTTCAGTTCTCCAGAGTTTTATCTCCTGCCGGTGTGATGGGGTAGAGAGGAGCTAATGTGCCCTGTTTAGGATACAAACATGCAGATTAGATCAGATTTCAGACACCATGTTTCACTCAAGATTTAGGACAGAGGAATAAACCAGGAATCCCCTACCGAGTAAAACATTTTATTTTCTTTTAATATTTTAAACTTTAAAGGGTACTGAAACTTGTTTAAACACAACTGTTACGCGTTCGCATTTAGGGAGCTATTGGGAGTTGACAGGATCGGGGGCTGGGGGCCGGAACTCACCGCCCGCGTTGTGCGAGGCTGGGGCGCTGGGAGAATATCAGCCAGGCTCCCGTTTTTTTCACTTTTGTGTTACTTTACGTTTTCAGTGACGCTAGTGTAATTATGGGGCGTTTAACTTTTTGCCAGGCTCTTTCATTAAGGCTTTGCATTTGCACCTCTCTTTTAAGAGAAGTAATAACATTCACAGTCAGGGGCAAATCCTGTTAATGAACAAATTAAAGTTCAAACAGTTATTCAAGTTCACAGCCCCGCTCGCTGCTCCTTTAATAAGAGTTATACATGTTACTTTCTCTCGGGATCACTCCCCCTTTTATTACTTTTTAAGCTTTTCATAAGCACTAGCGGGCTATACGCGCAGCTCCCAGCCTCTAAAGAGCCCACAAATCCTGAAGGGAGCCCTAATCCGACCTTAATTTGGCAACTTTTGTAAGAGACATAAAAGATCGGGTGCCACCCTTGTGCGCTCAGATTATAATGTCGCAGGGAACAAGCCAGGGGAAGGCCCCCTCTACCCAGCACCCACGTATTTGAGTTGGCTCCCTCCGCCCTGTGCAAAAAGGCTCTGTTAGTCCCTCACGGGTACCGGTAGAGAAATTAGGATCGATACCCTGGGAATTTCCACCTCCTCCCACTCTAGCTCTACCCGGTTCTGCTGGGCGCGGACTGCCGGGGTGGCCGGTCCCCGCCGCCCGTCCCGCAGCGCTGCCCTTGAGCCGGAGCCTTTCGTCTGCTTTCAAGTGTTAGCAACGTGTAGTTAAAAAAAAAATTAAAAAATCCTTGCGCTCTTCCTCTCTTTCCGCCCCCCCGTCCCTGGCCCCTCTTCCTTTTCTCCAAACCTTTCGTGATTAGTGTCTGCACTCACCTCGGCATTTGCATAACATGAATCTAAATTCCCCTTGTCGGGCTGCCCGAGCCCGGGGAAGTCGCGACTCCCGGTGGGACCGGGCGGGGAGCGGGGCGGCTCCTCCCGCGGAGCCGGGCTCTGGGCTCGGGGGCGGCGGGCAGGGTCCAACAAAGCCCGAGGAGTTTGACACTGGTTCAAGGCAACGCCGGTGCAAAAGCGCTGTCTATGTACAAATAGAGGAGATCACACTCCCCATTATCTACCTCCTGGCGAGTGTTTGATTTGTGACATCAAAAGCTTATCAAGGCAAGCTCACAAAAAAAAAAAAAGAGAAAAAGAAAAGGGGGAGAAAAAAGTACCTCTTCATGGAGGGAGATCGCTGCGGTTTGGGTAATGCGGGGGAAGGAGGAGGGGGCCGGTGTTGTCAAAACGCCGCCGGTGCCAGGGAAGCGATTCCTGCCCCGCCCGTGTCCCCGCGGGCCGAGCGGCGGGGCTGGTGCGGGGTCGGCCGCGGGTGCGGGGCGCTGCCGCGGGCGCGCAGAGCAGCGGGCGGGCGGGCTGGCCCCGGCGGACGGCTGGAGGGAGGCCCTGATTCCTCGCAGCCATCCACACAGAAGTGGTTTGATATAATCACCATGACAACTGCCGCCTATAAGCATACAAATAATAGAGATGAAATAGACAAAAGATTAGCATGCCATGAAAAGTACAATAAGTTTCTTATTTAGCATTTAGATAACTGTCTTTCCTTCGGAGCAGGCTTCAAAGTTGAACCCAGTTTAGACCAAGAGGATTAATTCTTTCTCCCGCATGCTTCATTGAATCTCTCATTACCAAACTTTGTCTGTATTGATGTAAGATTTGATTGAAGATTAGAGCATTTAGCAAATCTTGCTTTTCTGCATGTATCAGGCCTTTTCAAGCGCAGACCGCGCTGCCCAGTGGTCAATACCCTTACTTTTATCCAGTGTCTGCTTCATTTAAACTTAATCAACTCCCTCAATGAACTGGAACAGGGAAACGTCCCTGAGGTAAGAATGTTGTGCTTTTCTTAGATAATTCTTTGCTCCCTTTCCCAATCCGCTGGCTTTAAACCCAAAATTGCTCTCTGATGAACTTAATCAATATGATAATGACAATTGGGGCTGAATGGCTCGGCCTGTGCACAGAACGGAAAAGGTAGATGGCTGTGCCCATTGCCTAAAAGCAACTTCTCCTTTCTCGCCTCTCCTTTTGTATGCACGTCTCCCACCTTTCTTTCTCTCCCCCTCTTTCCCCCCTCTCCGTGACACCGACCGCTGTTCACGCTGGAGAATGATGCTTCTTTGTGCGGCAGGAGGACTCGTATGTCACCGCCCGGAGGAGCGGAGCGGAGCGATTGGCCGGGTGAATTATCTGCCTTGTTGCAGTGAATTATTTGCGCTGTTTCCCTTCCCAGTCAACAAGTTTCTGAGGTATAGCGCAGATCAATCAAAGCTGACAGAGCGCATGTGAAGCTTTTACTGTGTAAATCTGGACCTCTTGTCCCGGCTTCGTTGGCACTGGCATCTGTATATCATTTTTATACGGCTACCAGTAGAGCAATTTCAAAAGTATTTGCAAGGAAAATGGATGTCCCCATCTGTTCCTGGAATCATAAATGTGCCACTTTCGGAGGGTTTTCACTGGTAATCATATCTTTAATGATGAACAAACTTGTGATATATACCTTTCCATAAAATGGGGTTTTCTTCGCTTTATTGTGATTGGCTGGGATAAATAGCTTTTCCATATGTTAGGAAGATAAAACATAAGATTACCAGACCTCGTTTGTTTGATCATAAACAAAAGAAACAATTCGCTCCAAACACTCTTTAAACAGCAACAACTGCAGAATTAAATTGTATTAATAAGGTATCGATGGGTCAGGAGGCAAACAACTGTCTCCGTGGAAAAGACATCTGGTTTAAAATACGAATCGTTGGCCCTTCTAGTTATTCGGGTGACCTTAATGCAGACATGGATTTTAAATACTCGATGCTAAATTTTTTTGGTTTTCTTAAAATTGTCTTATCTCCATTTTTTCCCCCTCTAGTTTGACTTTGAATTTCCTTAAGTGCCAGAGCGAGGATACGGTGCTGGGTAGTGCACTGGCGTGCGCTATATTTAGAATGCAGCTGGAATAGAAAATGTCCTCAGGAATCCGGACTGTTTTGTTGTAAATGTCCCTCCAGTCCCAGCACTGTAAAAGTAAACGCTCGTTCTACAGACGTGTCAGCGCTTCGCACTACCTGGGAGCGCTGGGTA